>SMDT01000830.1:0-133302 GCA_005392925.1 Aquilaria sinensis
TAATATACATGATGTGTTTCATGCAAGTCTACTTAAGAAGTATGTTCCAGGTTCAAAACAAATATAAGTACATGCTAGTGTACCTATAGCTCCAAACCTTTCTTATGAAGAGGTACCTATCCAATTCCTAGCTAGAGACACTAGGAAGTTAAGAAGCATGTGGTTTTGTATGATTAAGGTCCAGTGGAGTAACCATACTCCAAAAGAGGCAACCTGGGAAGTAGAACAGTAAATTGCCAAAAGTTACCCTTAGTTGTATCCAAAACTTGTGAAGAATTTGGAGGACCAAATTCTTTAAGGAGGGAGGAGTTGTCAGGACAATGTTTTAGTGTTTGGCCTATACCAAAATGTAAGAGAAAATGTACTAAAACAATGAGGGACTTAAGTGGAAATGAAGGAGGTGATGTATATGTGCAACTAAGAACTATCGGGTTCAAATGTAGTTTTAAAATGGCCTAAGTGCTAATGGTGAGAAACAAAGTTTAAGGGCCAAATTGAACCTTCTTTCAGGTTTTAAAAATGAAGCAAATACATGTAAAAGGACTTAATGCACCATGCAAAAGTGTGTGAGGCCGTGAAAGGCATTGAAGCCATTTTTGCGTACATGTGGCACATGACCAATTAATGCATGCTTCCACTTAACCGAAAATATTTAGTTTTGGTCAAAACTCCATTTTGCAAGTCAAAACATGTTCTTCATGTTCTTGGGATGAAAGCTTCAGGTTTAAGCCAAATTTGTGGTGATTGGAGCTTGAATTAGAAAATCAAGCTTGTATTTGGTGTTTTCGGCATTAGGCGACCTTGTGATTGATGTTTCAAGAGGGGACTTGGAGCTTCAAGTGGTAACCGAGAGCTCAAGCTAGTAATTGGTTAGGATTATGGTTCATTACTTTATTTTTGTATTGTTCGATGTTCCAGTTAGTGATTTGGCTTCTAAGTGATGGTATATTGAGCTATGTGATCTTAGAATGCTATATGGGGCTTATGTGCTTACTTTCGGGTTTGTATGAATTGTGACTAGCTAGTTACTGATGGCAAGTACTTAGAGTTCATTATAGGAGGGCCAACCTATAGTTGAACTTGGAGCTCTAGTAGAATGGATGGTTATATGTGAAGCTTGATGGAAATTATGGATGTGCTTGCTACTTTGGCTTTGGCCGAGAAGGATTTTGGGTTATGGTGTGTGAGTTGTGTGCTTGGTTGCTTGGTTGTGCTTGCTAACCCCTTATAATTGCTATATCATGTATATATGTTGTTGCACTTATGGTTTCGGTGTTTTCTTGTCTTGCTTGGATGTGAAGAAATGCTAATGGAGGTTAAGCCCTTAGGCTTAACTAAATAAGCTCTTAATGACACGGCCGTCCCTGGCCCCTGCCAAGGACACCTGTGAGAACTTGGTCTCACGACGGACTGCAGTTGGTACTCATTGACAGGTTATTTAAAACCATGTGCGGATTAAATCCATGTCACTAGTTGATTATCCTAGAATATGCAATATGCATGCTCTTTATGCTTTGACGGGTTATTTAAAACCATAAAATGTTTATGTGGCCACAAATTTTCATATAAAACAAGTAGAGCAGTCAAAGCATACAAATCAACCTTTATATGAGTTAACTACACATAGCAACATGCAAGAGCATTCATACATATAGTAGCTAATGCCCCCGCCTAGAAAGCAATCCTCGAGTCCATGACTCTTCATTTCATAACTAAGAAGGCAACTAGAGTACTATGTACACATACAAAATCCTCTATTGAGATCTTCTCATACTAACTCCCACCTTGGATGTGAGTCCCAGTGGTGAGCTTTAGACACTCTGATATGATCAAAGAAGGCACAACCAAGGATGGCAAGGATCCATTGAAGAAAACTAGTGGACCATTGACAAGGAAGGAGGCTAAGGAGCTCACTAGTGCACTTCAAGCTCGGATGTTGACAGATTGGTGATGTTCTGGTGGAAAAATCATATCTTGAGCTAAACAGATCAGAATTGAGTGATTCTTGATTCATTGGAAATCTAACATCTAGAGCTACAGATCATATGAATACCATGAAACCCATTTTTCACGTTAAGGAGGTCCAATTTAGCTTCAAAGTCGCGATTTGCGAGTTATCGCTGGTTCAGAAGCAGTTGCAGTATTTTGGGCATATCTTTGGCTTTAGATGTCCGTTTTGTGTGGTTCAGGTTTCATTTCAAAGCTAAGAAAGAGATCTACAACTTTCATGCTTTGTATTTTGAGAAATCATGGCTGCATCAAGTTCGAATTTCAGCTTGAAGTTGAAGACACAAGCAGGAACCACCTGAGAAGACTATTTTGGGGTTTTTATGGCCAATCTTGTTTTGTAACGTATTTTATTTTAGTTTCCTATTTATTTACATTATTTAGGATGTTATTTAGGCCATGGAAGTGATTTAGGTCACTTAGGATAAATGGAATTCGCTGCACACCTTAAACATGTGTTAAAAGGGTGTAGGAATCCTAGTTTGACTAGGTTTTCTTGAGTCCTTTGTAACTAGGTTTCCTAGGTGACTTGGGCTGCGAATTTTGCCCAGATTTTTACCCTAGTTTAGGCCTATATAAAGGCACATATTCTGGATGTAAACACACAGATTATTGCTGAAATAATATTGCTCTTTGGAGAGGTTTTCTCTTTGGTTCTTTGTGGACTGCCTTGGTGCACAAGTGTGCTTGTGTTCTTGGAGTTCTATACTTCTTGTTTCTAATCACAGGTTGATTAGGGGTGGGGGTTTCAAACCTAGTCTTTTTGATGTCTTGTGGAGCTTGAATCACATCTTGGGCGCGTTTCATGGTCTTTATACCATCGGGGTTCGCATCAGTTGGTATCAGAGCCACAAGTTCCATTGAAGGACATATCTTGTGTTCTTGTTTATCTTCGGTTTTCTTTCAATTTTTTTCCAGTAATTTTGTGTCTTAATTCTCTGTTTTAATCCTTTTTCTTCTTGTTTCAGGTCTGTCCTTTTTATTCCATCCTTGTTCAAGTCCGAAAATCACAAAAACAACAAAAAGAAGTCAATCCGTGTTGTCTAGTTTTCTTGGTTTCAAATTGTTTGTTCCTGATTATTTCTTATCTTTCTGTTTCGTGTCCAGCCCTATTAATCTCTCTTGTTTTCATTGTTTCCAGCATCCTAGAGTCAAGAAAACACCAAAAAAAGAAGGATCCAAATTCAGGAAGTTTCGGTATCAAAAGTTGTTTCAAAATTGTGCAAGTTTCAATAGTTTCTTGTTTTGGCCGAATAGAAAACTGACTTTTTGTCTTTGGCAGCAAGGAATTTCAAGGAGAACATTTGTTTAGCATCAAAACAGCAAGCAAAAAAGAGAAAAAAAAAAGGAGAAAAAAAGGGAAGAAAAAGAAAAAGAAAGGAAAAGGAAAGAGCTTGCAAAAAGGAAGTTTTTCACAAAGTGTTGAAAGTTTTTGTGCCCCAAAACCTATCCCATTGTTTTTGAGCCAAAAAGCTTTCTTTGTGGTTCTTGTGATCATCAATTGCAAGAGCTTCCTAGAGTCTTTTAAAGCTTGTTTAGCCCACCTCTTTTGGAGTCAAAATAGTTCTTCAAGAATTCAAGTTTTCTTGTGTGCTTTGAGGATAGTTTTCTTAGAACTTTTGAGAACTCTTTGAATAGCAATATCTCACTAACAAATTGAGTGTTTGAGTGTTCATCTTTTGAGTGAAATACGTGAGGTGAGTGTTTGTGAGGATCTTTGTTATTTTCAGGAGTATGGAGGGCCAGGAGGATAGGAGAATGGAAGTGAGGAACAATGATGAGCCAACCATGAGAGAATTTCAAGAAACTCTCAATAGACTTGTGGGGAGGATTGAGGACATTGATTTGAGGTTGCCAAGGAGACCTAATCCTATCTTGCAACCAAGGAGAGGTCCAAGGAGAGAAGAACCCGAGGAGGAAGAAAGAGTTTGGCATGACCATGGGTTTCCAAGGAGGTGTGAGCCAAGGGAGGACAACAATCTCAACTCCATCAAGCTTACCATTCCATCCTTCCAAGGGAGGAGTGATCCCGATGCATATTGGGAGTGGGAGCAAAAGATTGAGATGGTGTTTGATTGCCATCATTACTCCGAGGAAAAGAAGGTTAAATTGGCTACCATAAAGTTCACTAATTATGCTCTTGTATGGTGGAATCAGGATGTTATTTCTAGGAGAAGGAATGAGGAGGAGCCCATACACACATGGAGAGCCCTTAAAGCCTTGATGAGGAGGAGATTTGTTCCTAGCTACTACACTAAAGATCAACGCCTCAAGCTTCAAAAGCTAGTGCAAGGCCAAAGGAGTGTGGAGGACTACCATAAAGACTTGGAGATGACCTTGACCCGACCCAACATCATGGAGGATGGGGAGACCGCCACTGCTAGATTCATTAATGGTCTCAATCCTGAGATTGCCAACAAAGTGGAGATAGTACCTTATTTCAATATGGAGGACTTGCTTCACCATGCCACCGAGGTTGAGAGGATCATCAAGAGAGCAAAGGCATCCAAGATGTCTCAAGGAGGATTTTCCACGTGGAGAGGAGCATGGATCAAGGATGTGAGAGAACCACCTAAGCCAAAAATAGAGGCCACAATAGGATGCTTGTCTAAACCGCAACAAGAAAACTCAATCATGCTTGTACCACTTTCACCACAACAACTCTTGGAAGATCAAAGAAAACTTCAAAGTGAGGTTGAGAGAAAAGAAAAAGAGGGGGAAGTTGAGGGCAAGAGTGATGAAGGGAAAGTTGTGAGAACAACCGAGAAATTAAGTGAGAAGAGTGAACATGAGGGGAAGAAGAGTGGAGAGTTCCCGAGAGAAGAAATTGAGTGTGAAGTTGAGAGAAGGCAAGAGTGCAATGAACCTAAGCCGAGTGAAGAGAGAAAGACCTACAGAGAAGCCATACTTTCATCTAACATAACAAAGTCTTTTTCTAGTGTTGTGTTGTCTTCTTTTCAGGACTTAAGTGGAGATAAACTACAAGAATCAAGTGAGTTGCTGCCCATTGAAGAAGTTGGTGTTCTTAATATTCTAAGCCATGTTCCATGCATCAAACCAACAAAGGAGGTTGAGAAGGAACAATTTGAGGTAAGTCCAAGTGATTTCATATGCAAAAGTTTGCCTAACATTGTTTCTTATCCTATGGTTCAAGGGGATGAAATTGTTGCAACTCTACCCAAAGTCATTGAGTGCAAAGGTGAAAATTTTGTGGTTCCAAAGGAAGATACTTGGAGACTAAGTACAACCACTGTAATGTATTTCTTCCTAACACCTAGATATGATGTAGTTTTGCGTGAAAATCTCAAACAATGTGTGTTTGCTTGCAATGTTATTTTGACAAATGGTTTTCATGAAACTAGATTAAGAGAAGGAAGTAAGCATGGAAATTTGACAAAATATGGTTTTAAGGCTTCTAATTCTTTAGTTTTGTCAAATGCTCTTTGGAATTGCTTGAGTTTCTCTAAAGAAAAATCTGTTTTGGAGTCTTTTGTTTTTGAATTTGTTTGTTTTGCATCCATTTCACATTGTTTTGTTCTATCTCAAGTTAAATCTACTTCTTTGGAATTTTTCATGCATAAATTAGCTCATACACATACATTACATACTTCTTTGATTGCCATTCATGTTCAGCCCATTTTTGTGTGTCAATTTTTAATTTCCAGCAAGCATTTCTTTATCTTGACACATGCATTACACAAACTTTTGAGCTTTGACTTTTTTGCTTTACGTCTAAACTTGAAAGTTTTTATTTTGAGTGAAAATTCTGGTTTCAAATTTAGCCTTTTAAGGAGGTATGTTGAGTCCTTTGTTTTGTGTCACATTTCATTCACAAATTTCATGCATTGTTGTGCATATACATGCAAAAATAAGTTTTCTACTGAATTAGTTTCACTTAATCCCATCTACTCCAATCTTGTTTCATTTAAAATGCTTAGGATTTTTGTGAAATTCGTGCATCCTTGTTTTGTTATTAGTTTAGGCCACATTGTGTTCAATTCTTGTTTGTTTGAATGGCCTATGCAAACTATTGTCTTGACATGCATAACTTGTGTTTTTCATAACCATGACACTTATGTGAGTTTAGGTCCATTTGTTTTGAGTGCATACAGCATCTCTAAGGTAAATTATTCCTACACTTTTCCTTGTTGTGAGAGTAGTGTATTTGAGATGGCAAAGGCAATGAAAGTGTTGCCTAGAGTTAAGATGAAAATTGTGCAAAGTTTCAGATTTTTTGTGGTAATTGCTTCTAACTTTGTTTTTGACCCTAGAGGTATCAAAATTATCATTGCATTTGGATATTGGTTCAGGTTTTGCACAAGATTAAAGCTCCATACACAAGCATTCCATCCTATTGGTTCATATGTGAAAGGTAAGTGCTTATGTGTTGATTATTTCATTGTTATTGATTCAATTCCCTTTTCTAATGTAGGTTTTGATTCGAGGACGAATCCTTCTAAGGAGGGGGGAGCTGATACGATCAAAGAAGGCACAACCAAGGATGGCAAGGATCCATTGAAGATAACTAGTGGACCATTGACAAGGAAGAAGGCTAAGGAGCTCACTAGTGCACTTCAAGCTCGGATGTTGACAGATTGGCGATGTTCTGGTGGAAAAATCATATCTTGAGCTAAACAGATCAGAATTGAGTGATTCTTGATTCATTGGAAAGCTAACATCTGGAGCTACAAATCATATGAAGACCATGAAACCCATTTTGCACGTTAAGGAGGTCCAATTTAGCTTCAAAGTCGCGATTTGCGAGTTATCGCTGGTTCAGAAGCAGTTGCAGTATTTTGGGCATATCTTTGGCTTTAGATGTCCGTTTTGTGTGGTTCAGGTGTCATTTCAAAGATAAGAAAGAGATCTACAACTTTCATGCTTTGTATTTTGAGAAATCATGGCTGCATCAAGTTCGAATTTCAGCTTGAAGTTGAAGACACAAGCAGGAACCACCTGAGAAGACTATTTTGGGGTTTTTATGGCCAATCTTGTTTTGTAACGTATTTTATTTTATTTTCCTATTTATTTACATTATTTAGGATGTTATTTAGGGCATGGAAGTGATTTAAGTCACTTAGGATAAATGGAATTCGCTGCACACCTTAAACATGTGTTAAAAGGGTGTAGGAATCCTAGTTTGACTAGGTTTTCTTGAGTCCTTTGTAACTAGGTTTCCTAGGTGACTTGGGCTGCGAATTTTGCCCAGATTTTTACCCTAGTTTAGGCCTATATAAAGGCACATATTCTGGATGTAAACACACATATTTATGCCAAAATAATATTGCTCTTTGGAGAGGTTTTCTCTTTGGTTCTTGGCAGACTGCCTTGGTGCACAAGTTTGCTTGTGTTCTTGGAGTTCTATACTTCTCGTTTCTAATCACAGGTTGATTAGGGGTGGGGGTTTTAAACCCAGTCTTTTTGATGTCTTGTGGAGCTTGAATCTCATCTTGGGCGCATTTTATGGTCTTTATACCATAGGCGTTCGCATCACACTCCTTTGGATCCAACTAGGTCTAGCTATGCCTGACTATGTCCAATGTGCACTAGGCTTTGAAACCAATGAGAAACTTAGTTAGTACTGTGCAAGACCAACAAGCATCCAAACAATAAGTACTAGAATCATCAAAACTCAGGTGTTCTACCTATGCACCAAAAACTACTACTAGAGTAACCCTCAACGGTCACTCGGCCCAACTCCTTCTATATCTGCACAACAAAACAATAAGGGTGAGAATCCAAGATTCTCAGTAAGGGTTAACCTCATGTACCAACAGTAAAACTGTGGACAAATATGAAATAACTCATGCATACTCTCTGCTAGCTCTCGCAGTGCGAGGGACCTCTCATATATGTAAATATATGGATGTGCATGCTCGGATCCCGAAGGACCACTCCTCACATAATTTTCTTACTTTCTCACGGGCGTCACTCTGTGGCTCACAAGTCTAGCTATCAACTTGTGCCTCGTAAGCCTTAGCTTACGCCTGACTTATTATATAACCTCTCCTTAACTTTTTTGTGCAGGGGAATTGTGGTGAGAACTATGTAACTAGGTTATTAAACCTCATAACCTCGGTGCATTTGAAGCCTCTCCTTACAACCCCATGATTTCCAACACTGCCAGGTTGCCAAGGGTTCTAAAACTTACACCTCAAGCTCATGACACTTGGTTATATTCACTTGCAACTTAGTTTCCTTGCTTACTCAAC
The DNA here is from genome assembly GCA_005392925.1 of Aquilaria sinensis. Taxonomy (NCBI): domain Eukaryota; kingdom Viridiplantae; phylum Streptophyta; class Magnoliopsida; order Malvales; family Thymelaeaceae; genus Aquilaria; species Aquilaria sinensis. Next base: position 8,220 of record SMDT01000830.1, read on the forward strand.
AAGTAACCTCAAAACTTTTCAAAACTCAAGGAAACTCCCACTTCTCGAGGGACTTCAGGAAGTCTCAAAGTACCCCCGGCATATTTGAGGCCCAAGGTACCTAAGGGACCCCCTTGGGACTCACCTCAATCATCCTAGCAAAATGTGCAAAATTCTGCCTTTAAAAATTATCCTCACTTTGATTCAAAAAAACTTTAAATCTGGAGCATTTTAAATGTTTCTAAAACTTTTAAGTGATAGTACTCCCTCTTAGCTTCACGTGGAACTTTGAATCACCTCAATCGGACACTCGAGCGAAAAGTTATGCTAAAAACAAAATTGGGTCTCCAATGCTGTCTTGGCGACGCGTTGCCACAGTTATCGACGTTCTGTGACCCTTTTCCCAATTGGCGACGCGTCGCCAATTATAGGTACCTCTTGGCAATGCGTTGCCATTCTGTGAAACTGCGGAATTGGCACGCATTTTGCTGCTATGACCTTTGGCTACTTAGTACACATATCAAACATGCATAAAAAGCCACCAAACTTCACACACACATAGTTCAAGTTGCAAGGAACATAACCAACTATCACAATGCCGTTAATGATGCTCTATAACATCATCAAACCTTCCTCAAACCTCATAGTTCACCACAATTCAACCAAAACTCATACTCAATGCTATGGCTAATTTCAATCAATTTCTTGCAACAAACTCAAGCCACAAGCATTGTTCAAGCTTAAAAACACTACTCCCTTACATCAACTCCAAGATACAAGCTATAATCACTCCTTTTTTCAAGCAACCAAGTGTAAGAAATCCTCACCTAAGTTCCAATCAAAACCAAAGCACCAAACATCACAATCTTCCTCTCTAACCAAAACCCAAGGCTCAATTCACTCAAATAACATAGAATTAACCAAGAACACCATGCTTACCACGTATCAAAAACAGAGGAGTAGAGAAATCATGCTTCGAAGCCTCCAAACTTTGTTTTCTAGCTTGAAACAAGTTCCTCTTGGTTGGTATCCTTGGATGGCAACTCTAGGAATCAAGATCACTTGATTTCTAGCTTGAATTGAGAGAGAAATGAGTGCTTGAGAGGGGAAAACGTGGTTATGGCAGCCATTAGCCACCTTTCCCTTCTTAAACCCTCACTCAACCCCTTAAGCCATCCAAGTTACAACCCTTAAACACATAAATAGGGATGGCAATTGGGTGGGTCGGGTCAGGTTTGGGTCAGGTCGTTCAGGTTCGGGTTTAGTCGAGTTAGCATGAATTCGGGTCCAGGTCGGGTTCAAGTCATGTCATTTGGGTTCGGGTTGATTTCAGGTTGAGTTGATTTTGGGTTCGGGTTGGGTTGGGCCGGGTTTATTTGGGTTCGGGTTCACTTCAGGTCGGGTCAATTTTAGTCTCGGGTAACTTCAGACCAGCTTTCGAGACAAATTCGGGCCAACCTTTGTGTTCACATGAGTTACTGATATGAAGTCAAAATGATTGAATTGATTCAATTTTTTAAAAATTAAAATCAAATAATTCAATTTTTTGTGTGATTTAATTTAAATCAAATTTTCATTTTTTAGTATATTTAATTAAAATATTCATAAAAATCTTCTTCATTGTAGTTTAGTACATATTTAAGTAATTTAATATTGTTAGTAATATTTGATTGTTTTTCTAAACCCATAAGCTTTAACTATCATTGTACAGATTATTCAGATCTTCACCCAAATATCACCTGGACATACACAATGACAATTTTGTTATGTTTATATTTTAATGAATTTTCTTTGAAATTACAACAAAATGCAAATCAAGTTAATTATCAGTGACTAAATTGTAAAATTTGAAAAATTTTGGGTGAAAGTGTAAAGATTTCAAAAATTTTAGGATCCATGTTGTAATTATTATGGGTGACTATTTAAAATTTAGGAACATTATTGCACTATACTTAAAAGTTTAGGGATGAATATTGTAATTTTAATAATTACCTTTTAAGATCATTAAACTTACTAAATATAAAAATTACTTATGTTGGAAAAATCCAAATATGGAATTCACTAAATATGGATGTTTTTTTCCCCAAATAAGATACTTGCAATATATAGAAGTCCTAAAAAAATAGAAGTTACTAAATATGGAAATCCTTTCTTAAAATATGAAAATTATTAAACATGAATATCTTAAAAAATGAAATGAAACTACTAAATATGAAAGTCACATCTCCAAAAATGAGACTTACTAAATATGGAAGTACCCTAAAATGGAAGTTACTAATAACAGAAGTCACCATTCCTAAATATAAGACATACTGAATATGAAAGTCTCAAGAAATGGAAGTTACTAAACATGGAAACCTCCATATTTAGGACTGACTTAATATGAAAAATAATGAAAAAAGAAAATTAAGGTTTATGGTGAGGGTTAAAATCGGGTCTTGTCGGGTTTAGTTATCGGGTCATCTCAGGTTCAAGTCAGGTCAGTCTCGGGTTTGGGTCATTTTGGTTTCGAGTCAATTCAGGCTCGGGTCATTTCGGGTTCGGGTATTTCGGGTTTGGGTCATTTGGGTTCGGGTTTTCTCGGGTTTCCCTTTAATCGGGTTCGGGTTCAAGTAGGGTTGGGCACAGTCGGGTTCAGGTCGTTGACTTTTTTAGTCAAATCGGGTCATGTCGGGCTTGGGTTCGGGTGGGTTGGGCCAGGTCATCGGGTCGAGTCCGATTTTGCCATCCCTACACATAAACCCCCAACTTTTAACACACGCTCATTTCTTGATTAATTATTGTTATTGTTTCAAGTTTGAGTTAAGGTTAAAGGTTAAGTTACAAAACAAAACTTAAAACACTCGGGACCTCGCCCGGGTACTCAGGATGCAAAATTACCATTTTGCCCCTGCTCCTCATCTAGTGCTTAAACCTCCTTGGAACATAGTGAATTTTTGTAACTCCTTTATTCTAGCTTTGTAAACTTTAAATTAAAGTTCTAAACTTAATTTAGAACATTTTACCTCTCTCGGGAGTGCTGACTACTAGGAGGTCCATAACACTTAGAGCTGTAGTAGTCCTTACTGAGTTTATGAAACTCATGCCTCTTATTGTAAATGTTTTAGGAAAGGGCCTTGAGCTTGATTGAGGTTATTAGTTGCTTGTGTGCTAAGTTAGTGCATGGTTTGCCAAGCTATGTGTTATGACCGAGAGCTTGGCTTATTAAGTACATTGTGCAAGTCTTGTATTGGATGCATAAACTCATGTGTTTGAGTTTGCAGGTTTATGTAGATTTGTAGGAAAAGTCTAGGACTAATGGATGTGTGCTCATGGGCATTGGTATGGTGGTTTGCATTTATGACTATGAACTTGGTGATACGACTTTTCCTACAAGCTTTGATTTTGTATTGTTTAAGGTAGCTCTCAGGTACTACCGTTAGTTTCGGTATGTAATGCATAACTTGTGGCTATTTGGATTATGAGTAGTCTTGGTATGGTTCCAAGTAGGTAGTACTAGTATGGAGGCCATTTTGTGTACATATAGCCTCAGATGAACTATGGAACTTGGTGTATATATGTTCTAAATGAATGGAATGCCAAGTTATGCTATTGGTTCTTGTTATGGGAAAGTTTTGGACCATAATATACTGAACCTCTCTTGGTTCTTATTAAACCGAATGTGCATTGGCATGAAAAACATGTTTTTAAACACCTACAGTTGTGGCCTTCTTTGTTGACATGCATTAGAATGCCACACTTGATGAGCACACACCTTAGACACTTAAAGATAAGGTGTACATGCCTTGCCTTGTGTTACAAGTAACTTTTAAAGCCTTGCCTTGAAATGCAAGTAAAGCACATAAAGCTACCTAGTAAGCCTCCTAGGGCACCTCCTAGGTCTTGGTCTTCAGAATATAAGACTTGAGCTACAAAAATGAAAGTTGGCTGAAACCTAAGCCTACTTATAACACATATAAGTGCAAGAGTTAAATAACTTTTATGGTAGCTTAGTTGAGTGGCACTGTAGGTGCACGGGCTGGGGCCTGTGTGGGGTGTGACAGGTATGGTAACTATGGAGGAGCTATGGAAGAAGTGTGGAGCTGGGTGGTGGCTAGTTGGGTCGAATATAAGAGAAGAAAAATTAAGTTTTCCTTCTTAAAGTAGCTTTAGGACACTAGACATCCTTATTAGCCTTAATCATGCGTTATGTCATTTTCTTTGCCCATAGGCATGATTGCTTTGTCCTAAACTTATTGGTCCACATTTTGCCCACCTTTTTTACTATTTATCAAGCCATAGCCGCCTCCCCCATGGTGGGATAACCTCACAATTCCACCATTTGACTTAAGTCAAAAGCTTGAACACCTTAAAGTTTACACTAAGACATTTAGGTCCTTAATGCCTTTAGTGTTTCCTTTGTCCATACTTGTTTTCCATAAGCAATTTGGTCCTCCAATAGCACTTTCATATTATTCATATCCTTCTCATAACTCTCCAAGGCTCTTTCTTGAGAGTTTTGTAATTAAGTACCCGAATCTCTAAAACCTTACAAAAAGCCCATAGGTTACTTAAAAAAAAAAGCAATCCTTAAGGCTTCTCTTGGGGGCCAAGTTACCAACTTAGAAAACTTTTAAAGAGGTGTTCATTATACCTTTTACCCCTCATACTTCAATCACTATGAGAAGAATTACACAATATAATGGTTTTTAACCATTATGCCACACTTGTAATTCTCCCATTTTTGTGATGTCATAACAAGGATGCTAGGCGACTGGCTGTTAGTGTTGTGCCCAAAAGCCAATCATGAGATGATTGTATTTTTGCACATTGAGTCATGATATTTTATTAAGGCATTAATCCAGCAATTATGTTTGTTGTTTTGTTTCTGCGTAACGTAATAAACATAATTGTAACCCTAGAATAATGATATTCTTAAACGTCCCTGGTCTAGTATTATTGTGGAGCGGGTTGCAATAATACATAACGACTAGCATATGTGGAGCCTAATATGACATATGTAGTCTACATATGTGTACAAGTTGGAGAACTTGTGTACTGGACCGACCCACCATCAGAACACTACATGAATCGTTATATGAGTGTCATAAGTGATTCTCATAGTGATCATGGTATATGTAGTCCTTCGACCTAAGAACATCAAGGTTCCCTACATGTGAGTCACATACTTTGATACTTTCCTTTGTTGCTCGTAACTGCGTGAACTTGAAGGAGGTCATTGGGTATGTCACATATCATGCGAAGGGATTTGTATGATCAAGATGGGATTTGTCCCTCCTATGTAACGGGAGTGATATCTTCTGGCCCCTTGATAGAGTGAGACTTAGAAAATGCATGGCCATGCTCGGATGAGTTGATATACGATATCAATGTCATCAGTTTAAGTTGGTCTACTCGGTAATCAAGAAACCAAAGATTGGGCTATACGAGAGTGACACATTCCATGTCTCGTGCTTAGTCTTGATATCTTGGACAAAGGGACAATGGCATATATCGGTGATGATCATAAAGGTTTAGTCGAATCATCGACAATCTTGTCACTTGGGTAGCAATGATGTGTTGCTAGACACCGCTCATTGCTTATGATCATAAATGTGATTTATGATCATTGCCAACGTGGCAAGAGCCTATTGGGTCGCACACATAGAGCTATTTGGATCATTAGAGTGCATGGGCTAATTATTTGGGTTATGGTTTCACTTTAATTTCGTATTAATAATGGGCCCAAGAGTTGAGCCATTATTAAGCCCGAAATTAAAGCCTAATTGGATTAGGGCTTTGAAACCCATTAGGCCTGGAAGTTGAGTCTCACTATAAATACAACTTCTAGTGAGAAATTCGCAGGTCTCCTTGCCCTAGCCTCCCAAAAGGACAGCCGCACTCTTCTCTTGCAATTCCTTGGAGGACGCAAGCTAGCACTGCGAGCGCAAGAGAAATGCATCTACCGGGACGTGGTGGAAGCGTGGTGATCCCGAGAAGGCTCGTGTGGATACCATAGAGAGCTTGAACACGTCAACTGTTCAAGTTTTGTGATTCAACTCTACAGTTGAGTGAGAGATCTCAACCGAAAATTAGGTATGAAAATTTTTGAACACCCGGTTTACCCCGTTTCACTTGGATCCTGGAGGGTTTCGGTTAAATTCCACTGCGCTGTTTGGCTCCCGAAACCCAACAGTGGTATCAGAGCTACTGGTGAAACCCTAAATCGGGATTGAGTGTTGAATCGCATGATGCTATGTGTTCGGTTGCTTTTCGGCCATGATTAATTAGATTGATTCAAGATGCATGAAACTGGAATTCGTAATGAACATATGAGATATATGAAGAAACGACACAAATTGGTTAATGAGATTAATCTCAAATTGAATGGTATGAGATACCTATATGGATTAGGATTCTTGCAATAGTTGCAAAAACCCTAGCTTTGTTCGGATTCGGCCTGTTCGGGCACCGAAAGTAAGGTATTTTTGGTGGCTCGAATGGAGGAGTCTCGGGTGCCTACTTGCTCGAAATAGAAGATTTCGGGCTAAGCAATTGTAAGAAAATTTTTTGCGCAGGGGGGCGCTGCCCCCCACGCCCCCCGCAAGGGCGGCTCCCCTTGACCTCGTCCGCTGACCGGTCAGCGGAACCACCGCCCACTGACAGGCCAGCGGGACCGCCGTATGCGAAGCGCCACATAAATAAAAACTGGTTAATCAACGCGCGAAAATTGGCATGCATCTTTGTTGAATGAGATTTGACATGATATGCTGATTGGTGTTTGAAGCATGGTGCATGGTTATAGCCCTTGATTGGTTGTACTTGTAAATATGGCCTGCGAGTCGTGCCTTTTCTTATCACTCTCATTGTACATTCTCTTCTCACCTTACTCCCCTCGAATGTAACTCGAGGTTTCTATTATTGATGTAATGGTGCATTATGGGATCATCCAAGGTGGTATGTCCAAGGATCATCCAAGGTGGTATGTCCAAGGAGGTGACAACAAAAGGGCAACCAAGAAAGGAAGAGAAGGAGCTTGTGAAGACTCTTTTCTTTTCTTAGGCTTTTATGATATTCTCATTGGCTTGAGAATATCGCATAGTTTGGGCTATAACCATGTCATGTTTATTTCTTGTAAGCATGAGATGCATGTTTTATATTTGTATGTGATGCATGTATAAGACAACCGGAGATAACAAATTGGTGAGATCAAAAGAAAAAATCCCTCAAACAAATATTAAGTCATTAAATGTGATGCCTTCCAAATGTTGGCACTCGTCAAGACTTTGATCAACATTAGGTGGGTTTGCCAAAGCAAAGCACCTATGTTCATCTTGGTAAGGCGCGATGGGATAATAGTGATATCCAAACTGCTAACTTTGGGTTCGACTTAACTAAGTCATCCTAATAGGATTAGGGACTTAGAGGCATAGAGTTGGGCTTAAGTTCATGAGATGAGCTTGGACAAGTGTTGTTCACCCAACTATCCAAGAGTTGCATGGGATGCAATTGGCAAGGAGTTGCCTACCTAAATAGCTGTAACTTGAGAGAAAAGCCAAAGCTGACTCAGGTTGTGGTCAAATATGGATCTTGGCCCACTAGAATACCTTAGCGCCGAGGTGTTCCGAAATAATATCGAGGGTTATTATTTTGAGGAAAATAGTGGGAGTATCGTTTAATAAAAGTCCTTATTAAATGAATTAAAATACATGACTCTTACACTGCATATTTACTGTTGTAGATAACCATGGCACAAAACACATCGACACTTTCGTTGCGATCGATCCTTGAGAAGGAAAAACTGAATGGGACCAACTTTCTCAAATGGTACCGAAACTTGAGGATAGTCCTCAAACAAGAGAGAAAGGCTTATGTCCTAGAGCAGCCCATTCCGAATGAGCCTGCTGCCACTGCTCCAAGAGCTGAAAGGGATGCTCACAAGAGGCATTCTGATGATGCTTTGGATGTTGCATGCCTCATGCTTATTACCATGGAATCTGAGCTTCAGAAGCAACATGAGAACATGGGGGCGTTCGATATGATCGAACATCTCAAAATGCTTTTCCAAGAGCAAGCTAGGCATGAGAGGTTTGAGACCTCTAAGGCATTGTTTCAGTGCAAGATGTCTGAGGGAAGTCCCGTGGGTCCTCATGTGCTCAAGATGATTGGGTACATTGAGAATCTTGAGAATTTGGGATTTGCTCTTCAGAAAGAGTTGGCTATTGATGTAGTCTTGCAATCGTTGCCTGAAAGCTACCGTCAGTTCATCATGAACTATAACATGAATGACCTTGACAAGTCCCTCCCTGAATTACTCAACATGTTGAGAACTGCTGAGCAAAACCTTAAGAAGGCTAAGCCCATTTTGATGGTTCAAAAGGGCAAGGGAAAGGGAAAAGCCAACAAGAAGAAGGATAAAGCTAATGGAAAGTCCAATGCTAATTCTTCTTCAGCTGCACTGAAACCAAAGGGTGGTGTGGCAAAGGAAGGGGAGTGCTTCCATTGTAAGCAACCTGGACACTGGAAGCGCAATTGCAAGCTCTATCTTGAAGAACTTGCTAAGGAAAAGGGAAGTAAGACTTCCACTTCAGGTATTTTTGTTATAGAGGCTAACTTTTCTACTTCCTCATCTTGGGTATTGGATACTGGATGTGGATCTCACATTTGTGCAAATGTGCAGGATCTAAGTAGAAGTAGAAGATTGGCCCGAGGTGAAGTGGACCTACGTGTTGGAAATGGAGCAAGGGTTGCTGCCTTAGCCGTAGGGACTTATGTTCTCACTTTACCTAGTGGATTAGTTTTAGAATTAGACAACTGCTACTTTGTGCCTACTATTAGTAGAAATTTGATTTCTGTTTCTTGTTTGGACAAGAAAGGTTTTTCATTTATAATAAAGGACAAATGTTGTTCTATTTATTTGAATGAAATCTTTTATGGTAGTGCTCAACTTAGCAATGGGTTGTATGTTCTAGACCTCGAAGATCCAATCTATAATGTGAATACCAAGAAGGTCAGATTAAATGATTCAAACCCGACCTATCTCTGGCACTGTCGCTTGGGCCATATAAATGAGACCCGCATATCCAAGCTCCATAAGGATGGACTCTTGGACTCATTTGATTTTGAATCATATGAGACATGTGAGTCATGTTTGTTGGGCAAGATGACCAAAGCCCCATTCATAGGGCAAAGTGAAAGGGCTAATGACTTACTAGGACTCATACATAGTGATGTATGTGGCCCTATGTCTACACAAGCTAGAGGAGGTTTCCAATACTTCATTACTTTCACTGATGACTTCAGCAGATATGGCTATGTGTATCTCATGAGACACAAGTCAGAATCCTTTGAAAAGTTCAAAGAATTCAAGAATGAAGTAGAGAATCAACTCGGGAAGAGTATCAAAGTGCTTCGATCAGATCGAGGTGGAGAGTACTTGGATCGAGAATTCCTTGACTATCTGAAGGAGTGTGGTATAGTATCACAACTCACTCCACCAGGTACACCTCAATGGAATGGTGTATCTGAAAGGAGAAATCGAACTCTGTTAGACATGGTTCGCTCCATGATGAGTCAAGCTGACCTTCCAAACTCCTTTTGGGGACATGCTCTAGAGACAGCCGCTTTTACACTAAACCGAGTTCCATCTAAATCGGTTCAAAAGACACCATATGAGATATGGAGTGGGAGGCATCCCAATTTGTCTTTTATGAAGATTTGGGGCTGTGACGCTTATGTGAAACATCAATCCTCTGACAAACTAGGGCCCAAATCTCAAAAATGCCTTTTTGTTGGGTATCCCAAAGAAACAAAGGGTTACTATTTCTACAATCCTTCTGAGCAAAAAGTGTTTGTTGCTCGAACTGGTGTCTTTTTAGAGAAAGAGTTTATCTCTAAAGGAACTAGTGGGAGGAAAGTAGAACTTGAAGAAATTCAAGAACAACAAGGAGACATCGAACCTGAAATGGAACCTGAACAGACACCACAAGATGTTGTGGTTCAAGAGTCTGTTCCTGTAGCACAGAGCCCACGTAGGTCTGGTAGGATTCGGCGTGAGCCTGAGAGATATGGATTTCTCATGACTCACACTGGTGATGTGATGCTCATGGATCAGGATGAGCCCACAACCTACCAACAAGCTATGTCGGGGCCTGACTCTGAGAAGTGGCTAGTGGCCATGAAATCCGAGATGGAATCCATGTATGAAAACCAAGTATGGACTTTGGTTGACCCACCTGAAGGGGTAAAACCCATAGGGTGCAAATGGGTTTTCAAGAAGAAAACTGACATGGATGGTAATGTGATTACCTTTAAGGGACGATTGGTTGCAAAAGGTTTCAAGCAAATTCATGGTATTGACTATGATGAAACTTTTTCACCAGTTGCTATGCTTAAATCCATCTGAATTTTGTTTGCTATTGCTGCACACTATGATTATGAGATATGGCAAATGGATGTCAAAACTGCATTCCTAAATGGAAAGCTACTTGAGGATGTGTACATGACACAACCTGAGGGTTTTGTCACTCCTGAGAATGCCAATAAAGTGTGCAAGTTGCAAAGGTCCATTTATGGACTGAAGCAAGCTTCTCGAAGTTGGAATCTTCGTTTTGATGAAGCAATCAAAGAGTTTGGTTTTATCAAAAATGAAGATGAACCTTGTGTCTACAAGAAGGTTAGTGGGAGCGCTATTGTCTTCTTGGTGTTGTATGTAGATGACATACTACTCATCGGGAATGACATTCCTGAGCTACAGTCTATGAAGACTTGGCTAGGGAAATGTTTCTCTATGAAGGACTTGGGTGAAGCAGCCTATGTGTTAGGCATCAGGATCTATAGAGATAGATCTAGAAAGCTTCTTGGCCTAAGTCAAAGTACATATATTGACAAGGTGCTAAAGAGGTTTAGCATGCAAGATTCCAAGAAAGGATTCTTGCCCATGTCACATGGTATCACTCTTTCTAGATCTCAGTGTCCGAGTACAACCGAGGAGAGAGAGCGCATGAGTAAGATTCCATATGCCTCAGCAATTGGATCTATCATGTATGCCATGATATGTACTCGTCCCGATGTCTCATATGCTTTGAGCATGACGAGTAGGTACCAATCGAACCCCGGTGAGAGTCACTGGATAGCTGTTAAGAACATCCTTAAGTACTTATGAAGGACTAAGGATGCATTCTTGGTCTTTGGAGGTGAAGATGAGCTCGTTGTAAGGGGTTACACCGATGCAAGCTTCCAATCCGATAAGGATGATTTTAGATCGCAATCTGGTTATGTGTTTTGTATTGGTGGTGGTGCTGTGAGCTGGAAGAGTTCAAAGCAAGAGACAGTAGCTGACTCTACAACAGAATCTGAGTACATTGCCGCCTCTGATGCTGCGAAGGAGGCAGTTTGGATCAAGAAGTTCATCACTGAACTTGGAGTGGTTCCAAGCATTACCGACCCGATAGAGCTCTATTGTGACAACAATGGAGCAATCGCACAGGCTAAGGAACCTCGATCTCACCAGCGATCCAAACACATACTCCGACGCTATCATCTCATCAGGGAGATCATCGAGAGGGGTGATGTAAGGATATGCAGGACTTCGACAGATAGCAACATTGCTGATCCACTGACAAAGCCCCTTACGCAGCAAAAGCATGATAGCCATTCTAGGTCCATCGGTATTAGATACATGGATGATTGGCTTTAGTGCAAGTGGGAGATTGTTAGTGTTGTGCCCAAAAGGCCAATCATGAGATGATTGTATTTTTTGCACATTGAGTCATGATATTTTATTAAGGCATTAATCCAGCAATTATGTTTGTTGTTTTGTTTCTGCGTAACGTAATAAACATAATTGTAACCCTAGAATAATGATATTCTTAAACGTCCCTAGTCTAGTATTATTGTGGAGCGGGTTGCAATAATACATAACGACTAGCATATGTGGAGACTAATATGAGATATGTAGTCTACATATGGGTACAAGTTGGAGAACTTGTGTACTGGACCGACCCACCATGAGAACACTACATGGATCGTTATATGAGTGTCATAAGTGATTCTCATAGTGATCATGGTATATGTAGTCCTTCGACCTAAGATCATCAAGGTTCCCTACATGTGAGTCACATACTTTGATACTTTCCTTTGTTGCTCGTAACTGAGTGAACTTGAAGGAGGTCATTGGGTATGTCACATATCATGCGGAGGGATTTGTATGATCAAGATGGGATTTGTCCCTCCTATGTAACGGGAGTGATATCTTCTGGCCCCTTGATAGAGAGAGACTTAGAAAATGCATGGCCATGCTCGGATGAGTTGATATACGATATTAATGTCATCAGTTTAAGTTAGTCTACTCGGTAATCAAGAAACCAAAGATTGGGCTATACGAGAGTGACACATTACATGTCTCGTGCTTAGTCTTGATATCTTGGACAAAGGGACAATGGCATATATCGGTGATGATCTTAAAGGTTTAGTCGAATCATCAACAATCTTGTCACTTGGGTAGCAATGATGTGTTGCTAGACACCGCTCATTACTTATGATCATAAATGTGATTTATGATCATTGCCAACAAGGCAAGAGCCTATTGGGTCGCACACATAGAGCCATTTGGATCATTAGAGTGTATGGGCTAATTATTTGGGTTATGGTTTCACTTTAATTTCGCATTAATAACGGGCCCAAGAGTTGAGCCATTATTAAGCCTGGAAGTTGAGTCTCACTATAAATACAACTTCTAGTAAGAAATTCGTAGGTCTCCTTGCCCTAGCCTCCCAAAAGGACAGCCGCACTCTTCTCTTGCAATTCCTTGGAGGACGCAAGCTAGCACTGCGAGCACAAGAGAAACGCATCTGCCAGGATGTGGTGGATGCGTGGTGATCCCGAGAGGCTCGTGTGGATACCATAGAGAGCCTGAACATGTCAACTGTTCAGGTTTTGTGATTCGACTATACATTTGAGTGAGAGATCTCAACTGAAGATTAGGTATGAAAATTTTCAAACACCCGGTTTACCCCGTTTCACTTGGATCCTAGAGGGTTTCGGTTAAATTTCACTGCGCTGTTTGGCTCCTGAAACCCAACACTGGCCTCATTCAAGGCTTCTGCCTCCTTCTACTGGGATGACTTAAGAGCATCCCGTTACTTTCCCACCTCCTCTTCAAACTCCTTGCCCCTGCTTTCCCCTGCCTCCTCAACCTCCCTCATCAATTTGAGGTCCCCAACCAAGGGGCTCTAAGCAGCTTGCTCACTCTTTAGCTCGTTCTTCAATGAGTCCTTGTTGTGTCACAGGGCTTCAATTTATGATTGCCTGCTTTTCTCATGGGCGGCCCATCACTCTCCAACGCCATAAGTAGCGATGGCCTTCTGCCAAACCAAACTCATAAGGATCATACCAAGCCTAAACTCTAAATATATCTAGAAAAGGCTGTAGCCTATACTCATCAAGTAGTGGCTATCCACTTGAGAAAGGTGGGCTAGGAAATGCTAATCCCTAGTGTTACCCACTTTGGGGTAGTCCAATTATGGTGCCAAAATTGTGCATTTAGACTCCTATGATTGATAATGTTCCATAGGTCATTAGAACACTACCCTTAGTGTGCATACCCAATTGGCCCTTTTGGGTACTCTGTAAACACATGCATATTGGTCCAACCATCACACAAATATTCACATTTCATGCACACCATGGAAGCAAAGAAGGAAAACACTAGCACAAGTCTTAATCTTGGCTACCACACATTAGGCAATCTTGTTAAGTTTTAGTGACCAGCCACTGCACCTATAACTTCCACTAATAAACTGTATCATTCTAGCCATGTACACCCCTATTTTGTTTGCTCCATTAATAAGTAGAGACATACAGAAAACCAAGGAATCTTGTTTTACATCAATAGCTCACCTAAGGACCAAGTTATGGATTTTTTAAATTGGTTACAAAATTTTGACCAAATGAACAGTAACTTAGCCAATTTTTCAACATCATATCTTTGGCTACAGAGCTTCAAATTTAGAAATTCAAAATCCCAATTAAACCTTTATATGTTCTCTAGGTTTCGTCAAAATTTCATACAAATATTACCTCTACACAAGGAGATATAGGACTTTAAGTGCAGAGTCAAAATTCTGGTCACCTTATGACCATTTTGCCCATATAAAATTTCATAAGTGTGCAAACACTTCATTCACAAGGAGAAAACCCTCCAAAACAATCCCATATATGTCCATTACACTTAGGAATTACATTGCCTTGCCTTTAAAAACTTTATGTGGCCAAAACAGAATTTATAAGTAAGCAGCGCATTGTTCACACTTAGGCAGCTTTGCACCACATCACTTACATAGGCAAAACGTTACTCAAATGTTCACATACTTGTCTCATTTTACATACACTACATGCACATGCATACATGAACTACCAATGGTATTAACGCAGCTAAATACGCACCCTAAGTTATAAGAGTTCCTAAGACACAATGGACTCCAGAACAAGAAACTGGACAGCTGCTGCACAACACAATAAGTACCACCATTAAAAATACCAAATGTCCTCTTAAAATCCCTAAATTTGCAGATCATTACTAGACATATGGAATTTCATGTACCTGAAAATTTAGATAAAAATTCAAACCAAAGTTGTCATTTTGAATGTGATCTTTCTTCTGGACCTGAAATGACAGAATTGAGGGGAGTAAGTTTCATTGAGAAACTTAGTAAGGGTAGCACTTGGATTCAATAGGCATTGTAACCATCATTAAAACCTGAATCCAAAGACACTAAAATACAAAAAACCAGAATGCATATATACAAGATATAGCAACCAAATGCAGTAGCTATTCATAATCAACAAACACATGAAATGTGGCAGCAACATATACCATAGGTTAGTCCATAAAACACATAATAAACATAACCAAATCACTATGGCAGCCCTCCTCAAGCTAATGCTTGTTCTTCGGAGGATTTTAACAGTAGTTAGTAGCAACTTTGGACTTTAGAAACCCTCATTTCACTGCCATCTTTGTGCACTTCACACTAGGTGACAAAACCTTCAATAAGTGCACTCCCCCCACTAAGCTTGGTTCATCAAGCTCATGGCTCTCTTCCAAGCTTAGCCCTAGCTCCATGGATGTTTGAAAATTGCATAAGAAAGTCCATGAGAGCAAGAGAACCCTTACCTTGAGTGTATGCTGAAATTGGAGCTTGATCCCAGGTGCACTCAAGCAATAGCACCAAATAGCTTCCAATTATGCTTCATTGACTTCAATTTCAATCAATTGCAAGTTTGAAGGTGTGGTGGCTATGGACGAAGTGTGGCTATGTTCTTGGGATGGAGCAGAACGAAAATGAGAAGGAGATAAGTGAGTTGGCCACTTAAATGGCCTTAAATGAGCTTAAGGGCACAGAACACACTTAACAAGCATAACATTGCTTTATGTCATTTTCTTTCTCACTAATTATAGTTTCTTTGCCTTAAACTCATTGGTACACATATGCCCAACATTTTTTACTATTTATCAAGTCTTTGTTGCCTCTCCCATGATGGGATAACCCCACAATTCCACCCTTATACTTAGGTCAAAAGCTTGAACACCTTAAGGCTTACACTAAAATATTTAGGTCCTTAATGCCTTTAGTGTTTCCTTTGTCCAAACTTGTCTTTCATGAACAATTTGATTCTCCAATAGCACTTTCATACCATTCATATCCTTCCCATAACTCTCCAAGTCTCTTTCTTGAGAGTTTTGCAATTGAGTACTCGAATTTCCAAAATCTTACAAAAAAGTCCATAGGTTGCTTGACAAACAAGCAATCCTTAAGGCTTTTCTTGGGGGCCAAGTTACCAACTTGGAACACTTTTAAGGAGGTGTTGATCATGCCTTTTACCCCTCGCACTTTAATCACTATGGTGAGAATTACACAATATAATGGTTTTTGGCCATTATGACACACTTGTAATTCTCCCATTTTTGTGAGGTGGTCACACCTGGGGGTCTTCAACCCACCAAAGATCTAGTAGGTGATGTCAGTTCTATCCTCAAGGATCGATTCACCAATCCCCACCACCTATTGGGGGTTGAAGACCTGGTCAGACGCAACATTCTTTTGCACCAGGGCATGCCTCTAAGCCTAATTGCACATAGGGATCAGCACATAAGGCTTGAAGAGCTCATCAAAAGCTAATTCAAGCAAACCCTACTGGGCGAGGGGTGCTTTCTCAAGAATGACCACCATCGGGGCATGAGCAAGAAGGGGACAAAGCTGGGTAGGCACCCAACCTCTAGGTCACCTCCCTGGCCACCTTCATGTTCTGTGGTGTTGCTGGAGGCTTCAGGCTGGTAATGGAATGAGGCCTTAGGGTTTTCGCATGCTTTTCCTAGAAGGGCTAAATGAAAAGACTCATAATCATCACAAAACAATATCAAGTCTACAAAACCAACTTGAAGGAAGGAGAAGCTCTCTATCAAAGCCTTACTACTGCCATCATCCCGGGAAGTATCCGGCCCCACTGGAGCTACAAGGTGGGGCCTCCTATGAACTAACTAAGCCTCAGGTGGGGAATCAGATAGTTCCACCACTTTGGAGGCTGGCTTGGGAGCAGGCGCCCTCGAGGACTTCTCAGTTGCCCTTGTAGTATAGGCAGCCTTGGCCGAAAGGATTTGAATCTTCCGCGCATCTGCCAAGGCATTGGTGATGCTCTTACGCCTCTTCATGTACTCCTTGGCATGGCTACTCATCCTTATAAGGAATAAATAAAAAATTAGGAATCGTTGAAGGCAAGAAATTGAGAAAAATGAAGCACGAGCATGGAGCACAACTTTTTGTATCTGTGGTGCCTTACTAAGCCTGAAAAGTAAGCCCAAAAAACTCCACCAACCTCCCCTCTTGACCCTCCTTCTAGTTGGTTAAGTTCCTTACATTAAGGCAATCCCGATGAACCGAGCGAATGCCCACCCACTTGAGGGTATGCTCGTTAATATCCCTATAGTGGATGGGGAAAAGCTCCAAAAATTTATTGTTCCCCACCACTAAGTTAAGCTAGAAGACCAGCTCAAAGTAGGAACAATGGCCCTTGGAGCCTTCATATATAGGTAGCCGTTGGATGGTGGCCTACTGTGGTGCATCGGAAAACTCGCATAAGAACTCCCCTATGCTCGCTCCTTGAGGTAAAAAAAGAAATGGTATTTCCATCTTTTCCACTAGTCCATGCAAAAGATGAATGCAAAAGATTTGTTCCCTCTTCAATTGATGGGAGCAATATGGAAAAAGCTGAAGTCCTTCTTCAAGTCCAGCATGTAAAACTGGATGAACAGGACTAGCAGGGGGATCACCATCACCTACTTGCAACAGATGAGGAACCCATTAATATGCACAAATGAGTTCAATGTCAACTGTGACGGTGGCACCTGATAGTGCTCACAGAATTGCTCCACCAATGGGTGGAGAAGGAAGTGAAGCCTCACTTAGAACTGATTAATTGTTGACACCTAATTTTATCTAGGTACTAACTTTTGTGTAGCTTTAGGTTAGAAAAATTAGTTTAGGTGTCATTTTTGTTTTTGGATGGCAATTTGGTATTTCTTGGTCAATTTATAGCTTAGAAAGTTGGTAGGATTTGGTGCGTTTATAATATGTCATCATTTTGTGTTATGCATTCTTAGGAATTTAGAATGATCATCTAGGGTAAAAATAGGAATTAATTTAGTCTAGGTACTAATTTGGAGTGCTAAAGGTCTTGTAGGGTCAATTAACACAAAAGGGAAAAGTTTGGGTGGAAAAGGAGGGTTTTTAGAAGATTCTAGGCAAAATCGAAAACTTTGAGGCAAATCGATCAAAATTGGAAAGTTTGGGGAAAATCTGGCAAAATCATGAAATTCTAGGAAAATCTGGTTATTTCTCAAAGCTTTGAACTAATTTGACAAATCCTGCAAAAGTTAGGCCAAATCGAGATTTGACAAAAAGATGGGGACCATATCAGTAGCCTTAGGGAGTTGTTGGACTAAAACTGACATTTTAACCAAATTATGTCCTAACCTCTTCAAATTTAACTTGGATGAGTTTTAAACTTGGAAAACCTAGTTAATCTTACCTAAGACCCTAGTATAAATATGGGTCACCAATTCAGGGTAAAGGGGGAAGAAATTCGTAACCCTAAGCCCCTATCTAACAAAAGAGGAAACTGCAGGCCTTAGCCCCTGTTTTTTAGCTCAAAGGTCCCTCAAAACCGTAACCTTTCCCAGCTACCGCCGCGGCCACCCCTGGTGTTTCCCTCTGCTGGCCGTCGCTCAGGCCATGACCAGCCACAGCCGTCGGCCCTCGTGCCACAATCACCAACCAACCAGCGCCACCCCCAACGTCGCACGATCGTGCTCAATCGAGGAGGAGGACGCTGCGCAAATCGACCCCTGCCACACTCCGCCGCAATCCACCTTCACCGGCGTCAGTCCGTGCTCCCGGAGGTCTCACCACCACCACCGTCACAGCTCGGCCATCTGATCGCCTAGCCATCGCCGCCACGAGAAGAATCGAGTAAAAACCAGCCTCCTCAACCCGCGGCTAACCTCTTCCTTTTCGTTTAATTCCACTTTAGCCACTTAACCTTTAACTTTGTTCTTACAATTCAATAACATTTTTTATTTTACAGATGGGTGTTGACAGCAAGCTTTTGATGTTAATTATTTTTCCTTGTTTATTTATTTTTCTTTCTTTATTTTTTTGTTTCTCCATGCATTAGGTTTCACCATTAAATTTACATAGGGATATAACTTAGGATGTTCATCAATTTTTCTCTTTGTTTATCTCTTATTTTCTTTTAAATTTTAGAATAGCTTGATTTTGCTTTTATTTTGAATCTCATACTTCATTTCAAAAATCACATTTAGGAAAATTCAATTCCATGTGGGTTTAATAATGTTCTATAATAAATTTAGGATAAAAATAAGTTTTAAAATCCAGATTTGGCTGATTCAATAGGAACTATAGATTGGATAATTACTTAAATTCTTTATAAATAAAATATTAAATTTCTAAGATTCATATACGGGGTTATCTGATAGGATTTATGGTTTAGACTGATAATCAACTAAAATATTTAAAACTTAAATAAAGGCAAATAAAGATAGCTTAATTTTTTAGGTTTCACATTCAAGTGGTCCAATAGGATCTATAATTTTGAAATATCAAAATTTCATAAAATAAATAAAATCATGTAATAAAGTTCAAAAGTCCATATCCGGGTGGTTCAATTAAAATCCATGGTTCGGATATTAATCAAATAAATTAAAAGCAAGCAAAGCAAAACTTAAATCAAACTAAGGTGCCAATTTTTTAGCACTATAACAACGTTGTTTTAGTGTAACCATACTCCTAAAGCCCTCAAACTCTCATAGACCATTTTAAAGTGCCCAATCGACTTAGTTGAAACCAGTTAGTGGCGACTCTTAAAAACATGTTGCTACATCAGTGTACACTGTTAGGACATCCACCCTCTTATCGCTGCCCTCCAGCCCTCATCCCTCAGTGCCTAATCATGGGAGAGGGTAGCCACAACACAGTTGGGCCAATAGTACTACCAAAGGTTTATGACAACCCCCTTCAACACCTTCATGTTAGGGAAGAACGGTGTCTTTGACTAATTAGCCTCACCGGCGGTAGCCCTTGATGGAGATTTAAAAGGTGCCATTTGGACAAATTATTGCATAACACATTAGGCTACTGCTACCAAAATAGGGGCAGCGGAGAAACGGCCAACAATGGCCAAAATAGTAGAAAAACCCCCAGCCAAAAATACTAAAAGAGAAAACACTACACTTCTAGATGAAAAACAAGAGCTTTTTACCTTATCAAAGAAAGCTTTATGGAGAAGTGGTCTAAAAGAGGTTTTGGCAACAAGAGCAGCAAACACCAAACAAGTAAAAGCTAGGAGAAGCATAGCACAAAAAAGCAGCAAAATGGTGAAAGAGAAGAGTGAAAAACTCACAACTATATATATAGGTAAACATGGAACCTTTGAGTTAGCTCCTTGAAACTGTCTCTACAATCACTGTGAATTTTTTACCCATTAGGGAAAAGACATGTGGCCATGAACAGCCATTAAAGACAATCATGGCCGGTCACTTCGCTCAAAAGCATTAAATGGATGTCACCTCGTCTCTTCCTTCGACCATTGGACCTGTCACATATAATGACCACATAGATAAAAGGAGTTGGAGATGCAACCAATGATTTTTTCACACCTTCCCCCAAGAAGCTGGCCAGAAAGGCATCGCACCCCTAAAAAAATGGTGATGAATAAGGTTTGGCTAAATGCTAGAAGATAGGGATCATGCCCCCCCTTCTGTTGTGCCCCCTTTGTTTTTGTAACAAGTGAGGATTACCCTAAAAGCGCATTGTCCAGGAGACCCTGGCCCATATTTTCTTTTATAAGGAGGACCTATTGGTATAAAATAGGCCTAATATGAGGCCTAA
This sequence comes from Aquilaria sinensis, assembly GCA_005392925.1. Lineage (NCBI taxonomy): Eukaryota > Viridiplantae > Streptophyta > Magnoliopsida > Malvales > Thymelaeaceae > Aquilaria > Aquilaria sinensis. Next base: position 28,643 of record SMDT01000830.1, read on the forward strand.
GATAGCTACATCACAAGTAAGTCCACTATAGAGAAGCCCAACGAGCTAATAAAAAGGAGGATTCCTACTTTAGAAGGAAACCAAACCCCAAAATTACAGGATCAGCTAGAAGATTTCTATCTGAGAGCTATTTACTCAGATCAATCCTAGCTATATAAACCCCTCCAATCACCAATCCCAAGATTTGACACTCAAATTCTCTATTATCCTACTCCTTTCTGTTCATGAAAAACCTGACTTGATCGTCAGAGGATTTCTCCTGGGAAAATACCTCGAGGCTTTGACACTGTGTTTGTGTGCAAGATCCACTTCCAGAGTTCACCAGACTTTTAAGCCAGGCCTATACAATGCCTTCAACCATCATGTCCCAAAAGGGATGACAAATATTCATTTTCAGACTGTCCCAAAGAGAATGAATTGTTTCCTTTTTTGAAATGTTTTTTTGTATTTAATTTACCTTACTACCTTTATTTAAACTCTCTCTATACAAAACTCATAAAAAGCCTTACAGATATCATGCAAGCACAACCAAACAGCTTACAAACTAAGTAAAAGAATGCTATTTTAGAAGCAAGCAGTAGCGAGCAAATATATCACATGGACTACAAGAAGCTAATAGAGGTACAATATGCCTCTTCCCAGTAAAGAAGCTTTTTCAAGGTGCAAATCGTGAAGCAATTGTGATCAGGCATGATTATTTACACCAATGAGGAATTGAGGGACTCTAAGAATTGTGATAGCCCTCAGTGCTATAGGTATAATTAGCAAGGTCATTACAGGAAGCTCAGATTACCAAGTAACTAGTTAATTTCATAAATTAACACTTTAGATAATTTATTTGCAAGTTAAGTCTCGGTATTAGATGGTCTAGTACCTTAATACAGGTAAAAATTGATCATTCATGTAGGTTGGACCAAGACGGGCATTTGGTAATTTCACATAGTGACACATTTTTATTTTATGGTCGGACATAAGGGAAAAAAAAGATCTAGGTTATCACAAAATAGTGTGATTCCCACTCTATCTTCATGAAATTGTGTAATGGGTATATTGTTCATAAGTGGTTTAAGTGTAACTTTTAGAGAAGTTAAGACCAAATTGAATATACCTGAAAGGCTGAGACTGGCTATGTAATTAATTTTGTGAAGAAACTAACGCAGCTTAATGCTGGCTCGAGTCCTTAGGTTTTGGCATGTTACAAAACATGACCCAAATTATGACCAATTGCTAGCTAGGGTACTAGGTGTGTGGCAGCTTTTGTTTAAGACACAGAAGGTAGTGATAGCTTGTTAAAGACATCCGGTGTCTCCCTTTCATAGACAACACCAAAAGTTTCCTCTCTTTTTCACAAATCTCATGAACATCAACCTAAAGCTCCAATTGAGATAAAACCAAGTAAAATTAACATCAAAAGCAAGGGAGATTGGTGAAGAACTTGAGCTTTATACATGAAGAGCTACAGTTTAAGCTCAAATTGACAAATAAGTAACAAGTCTCAACTCCTCTGAATTTTTATGGGTTTAGTTTAGCTATGGGGCTACTGCAAGTGCTGTTCCTTACATGCTTGTTAGATAAATCAAGCATAAGAAGCATGAAAAAACAACTTAAGCAACAAAGAAAATTGGTCCTAGTTAAAAGGGGCAAGAAGCGAATTGGCTTGTGGTTTCTTTCTATTTTGTTTGGCTAGGAAGGTTGGAAGATAAGTAAAAATTGTTACTTTTAATTTATGTGTTAATTGTAGAAGGGTTTCAAACAAGAAAACAAAAAGATTGGTTCTAAGAACCATTAAAGGGCCAAATGTCTAGAGGCCATTATATAAGTAATTTAGCCACTTAAACCATATGGGATTTTCTTATATATTGACCTAGATATGGTCTATTTATGTGTTAAAATGATCAATATAGGTCTTGACCATAAGCTACTAAGAAGGGACCTAAGTTTGGCTTGAAACCGAGTCAAAAAGAACCAAGTGCTTTGAACTTGCAAACTGAGTTATCTAAGGTAAGGATTATTTAATTTGTATGTTTATGTGTTAAATAAATTTGGCTATAATATTTGTATATTGAGTGGTTGAATTATTGATAAATTTAACAAGCATATAATTTGAGTATTGACGGCTATTTAAAAAACTTATATGGTTGAGTTTGGTAGAACACCAAACTATGAAGCTTATATAAAGTGTATATGTGCATAGGGGTGATATGTGTGTGTAGGCAATGTGGGCCTTGAAAGGGTCTAGTTATGGTAAGTATGATGGGTTAGGAACCTAAGACACCTAAGGTCAACATGATAGGCTAATGCTTGGGTGGACCTAAGAGGGCGAGGTGTCCTTAACCATTCTTGAAATCTTACAATGCTAGCACTAACATGCACTAAATAAGCATGTAGTTGGCTCCTGTGCATAAAATAAGGGATATTGTTAAATACTAAGATGCTTTAGAAGTAGTATTTGTAAAAACAAGTTGGACTTGTTTATTGTAGGACAAATGGGTAAAGGAATTGTGGGAATTAGCTACCCCCATAATTATTGGCCAATAATATGAGTTCCTAGCACTATGATTTGAGCTCAAGTGCATGAGACATATATTAATATGTTTATAGATAATATGCATAATCCTATATGAATGTTTTTCTTGCAGCCTTATGACCCTTACAGGGAACCCTGAGTTCTCACATCCCTTATATGTTTTGCGTGCAAATACTAGTATATCTGGGGCTAACAACCGATAGAAGGAAAGGTTGTTAGTATTTTGGTACCAGGTGTGCATAAGTTAATTACTATGGTACATTTTTGTTTTGTTTCTTTCTTGTAGGTTCCTAATTACTCAGAATACTAACGTACTAGCCTTTGTTGTATAGAAGCAAGGAGCAGGAGATACCTGGACACTATAGTGATCCCTTCTGGCAGTATAAATCAGGTGGGATTGGATCCCAAGATTCTCAGTGTTTAGCATATGTACAACACTTTTGTGCATGATGTATATATGTACATAAAACTTATGCCTCTACTAAATGCCATGGAACTATTGGCTATGTTCCTTAGTATCTTGTATGGATTCACAGTGCATAACAATATGTTTTATACAAATATATATCTTTGAAATGCTAGCAGCTACACCGTATGTATATTATTTTTATGGTCCTTGACCTATGGCCATAATGGGGCATAGTATAAAACAATATTATATTAATGATTTAATTAATTAACAGACCCACTAAGGGACACATTTACATAGGCCTAACACTGAATTAGTATAAGGTTTCTAGCGTCTCATATGATTTAAATGGGATTAAGGGTAATCACCTGTGACACCTTTGTTATTGGCCTTCTACTTTCTTGGATGCCTACCATAACGGAGCCTGTTTTTCTTTTTAATTTTTGGTGGCCTTTCCTTTTCATGTAAAAGTATGAGCATCTTAGCTAGAAATGCCCTTTTTTTTTAGGTAGTACTTCTTTGCTGGAGTCACTTGCTTGACCACATAATGATAATGAAGATGAGGACTTTCTTCACTATTCTTCTAAAGAGTTCCTTTTGGGAAAACCTCATGATATTCTTTTTCATAACTGAAAAGAAAATTTCACTATCATTGAATTTTTCTCCTCCATAAAACTTGCTCAACTTGATATCTAGAAAATCTTCATTTGGATCTTCTTCCTTAATAATATCTATTTTCTAGAGTTTAAGGACATTTGGTAGATATTGGTCTATGATGCTTTTGTCCTACCACTTAGACTCCTAAACCCTTTCTAAATATAATCAATTGTATGATTCTCATATGCCATTGAACAATCCATAGAATGTTTGCATGGCCACCAAAATAAAATTTTAGAAATGTACCATTTGACCTTCCCTGCAAAATTATTCTTGATATTTTGAGAGTATATCAAAGGACTTTTGAAGTTGTTCTATGAAAGATCTCTTAATAGACTTGTACCATTATACTAGTTATAGAACCAATTTGGGAACTTTCTCAACTTGGTTTCAAAGAGGATCATCCAAGAGTCTTGGTAAGCTCTATTCTAAATATTAAGGACCTTATACCTAGCCCTAATACAATCACAATATGAGAATAGAATATTATTAATCTAGCCTTGGGTTAAGATTCACCTTCTTGTTGAAGGAACTCTTCATTATTGAAAGTCTAAACTTGTAAGATCTTTAACTCTGAGATTCCTTCTAGGATTAATTTTTCTACAGGTGATTCTCATTTATTTGTAATTTTTTAATTTTAACTGATCTTTATTCTCCTTGGCTAATACTCAATTTCAACTAAGCCTATCTCCTGCAATATAAGTTCATAAAACAATGGTTTCTTGGTAGCTTGAAATTGCCATTAAGGATTCTAGTGATTAGTTAAGTAATTTTTTTTTCAATTCAAAAACTATTAGATGCTTGACATCTTTATTTTCTAGGAGAATTAAACATTCCTTATCAATTTCTCGGCACACAATTGGGATACTAAGCCATTTCATGATAATTTCTTCTGTCATTTTAGGCCTTGAAAACTTGTTCCTTTAATAATTTTCTAGGCAATTACTTTAGCAATCCTCATAATTTTATTTTTCTATGGAAGGTAATAAAGAATTATTGAAGGTAATAAATAATTGTTACCATTCCAAAAGTCTCTTTTCTTGAAGGATACTCCTTTCTCTAGCATTGTTAGAGATATATGGTGTTGAGCCTTGAGTTGTTTCTGCCTTTGACTCTGGTTCCACTGCTCTAAGTAGAATGATGTATGTAACCATATCCAACTCCATTAAGTTTTCTTTCTCCTAGATTATGTGATAGAGAATATTTTAATTTTTCTGAAGATTGTTCATGTTGTTGTTGTTTACCATATTCATTCCCATATAAAAATTCTCTAGTTAAGAAATTAGGTAGAAAATTTGTTTTCCTAGTAATATATTCTATACAAAAAAAAAAGTAGATAGAATGGCTTGCAAAACAAGCAAAATTTTGTTTAGATGTCAAATCATAAACATTCTTGAACAAGACATCTTTAACTATTTTGCAATCAACCGTTATCAAGAAGTTTTGTTCATGAGATCTTCCTCAAATTTTGTAACATAAAGGACAATTGCCAAAAACTTTCTTCTTAATTGTAGTATAATTTCCTTGAACTTGACTCCAAACTCGTTAATTAAATCTTACCTATTGTTCATTAAATAAATCTTACCTATTGTTCCTTTTCACCAATCTTTTATTTTAAAATGCCCTTATGGCTTATGTCACTAGCATTTGTTTCAAATCTTAAAGGTGTCTAGGTTACAAATGTTAACACAAGAGATTTCTTTTATTTTTGTTTATAATATCTAAACAACTTTTTTTTGTTCTTCAATCCACTATGGTAGATTTTTCTTTAATTTGTCAAAAGAGCTTTACAATCATTGTCAAGATCTTTATAGAAGTTTGAGACATAATTTAAACTTCCTAAAATTCTTCACAGTTGTTTTCTATTTTTTATTTTATTAGGAAACTTATTAACAAAATTTATTGATTTATCAATGGACTAAAATGTTCCTCTATAGATCATGTGATCTACAAATTGAATGTCTGTCTGGAATAATTTTGTTGACACTACTCGCCCTGCTTCTTCTTCTATTTTCATGAATCTATTGAAGTGCTCCTAATGTTTATTGATTGACTAGTAAATAGAAGAACATCAGCAATATAAACAATAGCAAAACAATTATAATGATTGAAAACTCAGTCATGATTCTCTGATTTCTAAAGGGGTAATCTTTAATCCAAATGGCACAATATTTGATTCATGATATTGAAATGGAACATTAAACCTATTATATAATTATCTTATTCGATAATCTGAATCTCCTAGCATTATGATTTTATATCAAATTTTGAGAATACAATACCATTATATAACCTGAACAATAGATCTTGTTTATTGGTGTTGGATACCTAATCTATCAAAGGACGTTATCTAGAGGTTTATAGTTTTTTGGTAACCTCAACACTCCCATTTCTTTTTCAAAGTTTTTGTTGACATAAAAGGCAAAATAGCTATATGGAAAGGAAATATTTTTTATTAGTTCCTTGCAAGTAACTTTCAATTTCTTTTATTCAATGAGCCATCAATTATTCATTTTTTTTTATAGCTCTTGATCTAGTAGTAATATTTTTCTCATTGAATTTTGGTTCATAAAGGTTGTTCACAAAATACTATTTTATTTTTCCAAAAAGTGTTAGGAATTATATCTTAATTCAGGTTTAAGATAATAGAGTGTTGTCTAATAGAAATATCATTGTTATAGCTATCAATATTTGTTAGCTTAAACCTAATAGGTAATGTTTCTTTATTTGCTATTGTGATTGATCCAAAAGAATTACCATATATTAGCAAAGGACTACACCTTCCTCAATGCAGTTTCTATTAGCACCTAAGTCTGTCAAAATTACTGATGCTATTTTAAACTAATTGTTTATAAATAAAGCCACCTTGCTCATGAGCATTTGATTGAGCACAACATAAATTTCATTGATTTGTAGTGGTAGATTATGAGTAAAATCCTCTGTTTCTTTATTTTCTTGAGTCATTTTTTGGATATCTTGTCTCCTTTGAATTTATTTTGCTTTAAAATAAAAATTTTCTAAACCTTCAATGTTATGACCCTTTGAAAACAATGTAAATAGGCCAAGGGTTGGGTGAAATAAGGGTGTATCAAGCTTAGGAAACCTAGGAAAGTGCTCTATGAACTTGGAGAATGATGGTTTAAAGGAAGCCTGAAGGTGGCTTGAGTGGTAGGCTTATTTGGGCCTATACGTTGCTTGGCCGAGGAGTAGGGTGCAATTGGCAATAAAATAAGATAAGGGACTCACTTAGAAGGACATTTAGGTGGCCAATTTAAGGGAATCTATTGTGTGAAGGGTAAAATGATGCATGCAAGAAAGTAGGCCTACTCGGGTTAATGTTAAGCCATTTTTAACACCACCCGACTAAATCCAGTTAATTACATGCTTTCACTAAGTGTTGCCACCTTAATCCGGTTACCACCACCATTAATGAAGGCTTGAGGTCAATTTCTTGAGAGTTCATGTATGTTCTTCAGCTTCTAAGTGCAAATCGAAGCTAATCAAGGTGGAAACTTGGAGGAAAAGGTGGATTTATGAGCAAAGGAGGCTAAGGAAGTGAAATTTGACAACAAAGAGCTAAGGAAATGCATGGTTTAAGCTTTGGAAGCTACAGGCAACAAGGTTGCCAAAAGGTGTAAGGACCATATGTGTACTCACTAAGCATTCATAGTTAACTATGTTGTTTTAGTGGATTACTAGTGTCACAGAGTGGGGTCCCAATGCCCTGATTTGCTTAACTTATAGGCCTTTTGGGATTCTCATTCCACTTAGTTACTATTGGCTGACCATTACTTATAGGTAAATTAAAACAGCTTACGTGCAACTAGTTTCTTAGCCTACCCTACAATAAGATATGCATGTGTTTGTCCTGGCGATGCAACAAATAAGAAAACCATTCAAGAAAACATTGCTCGAGCATTCATTTAAAACATACCTAACACGTGCCAACACAACAAAATACCAGTTACTTTAACTTCAACTAACAATTTGTGCATACTCTACAACACTAGCATGCACCCAAAAGAAACACAATGGTTTAACACCATAATGTATCCTAATAGAGGCAATGTCTTAGTACACAAGGTATTATACATATACAGGAAAAAATTCTTAAGCAAGATCCATCACTTGAGCCCCACCTTTGAGCTATCAAGCTCCAAGTAAAAGCCCATTTCTTATCTTTGTGCACCATTTAGGCTCTAAACTATAAAGGCATAACACTTAGTTAGTATAAAGGTTAACTCTAAAGTAATCTTAGAATCTCAAGGATTCTAGTAAATAAGTACATGCAAAAAGGGGGAAACTTAGCCCAAAACTATCCATTTAGTTGTTAGGCCTAGCATTAGAACCTGCAAAACAAACTGAAGGGAGTGAGTACATGAATGTACTTAGTAAGGGTCCTTTGGGGTACCTGGAAAGAAGATAGCAAGCAAGCATGCAAATCTGGCATACAAACAAATGAACAACCAACCAATAATCAACACAACCACATAAAAGATATGCGATGCATGAATTGTATGATATGCAGCATGCACATTCCTTGGGACTTCTTACACCTTAGGTGCCTTATTCTTGTCGTGAGCTCAAATGACGGAGGTACTTGAGACACTGGCCCTCGTATCCTAAATCCTCTACCTCCCCTAAGTCCTACTTATGGGTCCTGGAGTAAGTCATCACCTCCTCCCAAAGCTTACTTACCAAATGACATGGTTTGGTTAGGATCCTCTTAGGTTCCTTCTTCAATTCCCCAAAGTTCTAGGACATATCTTTTGGGCCAATGAAGATTTTGAAACCCGACTTAATCCCTTTAGTGACCCATTGGCAACTTGAGCACCTTACCCCTTTAGTGACTCTACTTAGCCCTACTTTGACCACACCACTTAGCTACAACTTAAATAATGTATAATTCTCAACTTGGGAATCAGTTTTAGACCTAACCAAGGCTATAGAACATCTTAGAATAGCCATTGGATGATAACTAAAAGATTAAGACATTCTTAGAATACCCCGAGCTTGAAGGACTTGGGCCTTGGTGATGCATTGCTAATGGCATCAATCCTTGGGTTTCCTAGAAAATCACTGATGACACGTCACCAACTCACATTTCCATGGAGACGCATCATCGTCGCCAATGCTCTTCCAGCATTACGTGATTGTGTGCTATGTTGCACGAAACTTGCTCAATCTTTCAATCCTCAAAGCCAATTCACTTGGGTCTCTTTTCTACTTCATTCTTACATGTAATAATAAAATTCTATGCATTATTTGAGCTAAATTAACTTGAACCCTTACCTCAAATTCAACCACAAAGCAATAACAAAGCACAAGCACTCTTGAGCTCAACTTAGCTTTCTTGAGTTTTAGACCTAAAACCAACATGATATGGCACCAAGAACTTCAAATCAAGACCAGTTCTAGCTACTGAAACATCTTAGAACCAGGTCAATCAAACCAAGAAGCTTACCTTAGGTTTTATGCCCAAAACAAGCAACAAAGAGCTAAAATGAAGCTAATGCACCATGAATGAGTCAGGGCTTCTTGAGTTCACTTTGGGACCTTCAAATTTGCTAGAAATTTGTAGAATTGGAGAGGTTTGAAGTAGAATAACTGGTGGAGAAAGGGAGCCATGAAATTGGTAAATAAATAAATGGCAAATGGAAGTCAAACTTGCCCAAAATATCATAACCACTCCACTAAGGCATAATTTTTGTTTTCTTGCCTTTTGGTTCTCAAGTTCTCTTTTGCTTCAATTTGGCCACTAAACTCACACCCAAACCCATCCTTCCTTGGTCTAAAAGAATGTTCATAAGCCTCTTGCACTTAGCCTCTTGGACACTTAAGCCTCTTAAGACATAAATGAATCACTTAAGCACCTAGTGCAATTTTTGCACTTTTCCTCTTAACTTAATTGGTCAAAATTCCTTACATGACCTTAATTTTGTCAAAATTACTGCCATGCCACTTACTTGGGTCAAAATTACCATTTTGCCGTTTTGACTTTTAGGTGCCAAATCACACACTTAGGAATTCATCTTTACTTTACTTAGCTTGTCTTTCTTGCTTAATAAGATGCTAACTTGAGGTACCTAAGTGAAAACACTTAAATAGAACACACTCACTGGGTCAAAGCTAGTTGTTAACTAGGAGAGTCAACACATCCTCAGTTACGGCCTTCCAGGTATCTGACCGGTGATGGTCAAGTAAAACTTGGTTATAAGGTAAGAAATCTCGTATTAAGCATTTATTATGCATTTTAAGCAAGTAGGAAGGGTTAGAAAGCTTCCTCAAACACAAATGGAAACTAAGTATCATTAGGGGCAATTTGGTAATTTTGTCCTAGGTAAGGAGTAAAACTTTAATTATGGCAAATTCAGGGTCTTTGGGGCATAAATAACCCATTAAATCAAGATCATAAGTTTCAAAGTTCATTGAAACCATAGAACTAAGGGTAAGGACCTAAATTGCACTAAGAGTGAATTCAGAGGTCTATTGTGCTTTATATGCATAGCTAGCCTAGGAACCTAGCTTGGGGCTAGGTTGGAATTGTGGAACTGTTATTTGTAACCTCAAGTGGTGACATAAATTGGATAGAGGGGTCCAAGCCAAAGTAAACAAGGATTAAGGGCAAGTTTGGACAAGGAGCAAAAGTTGGAATGGGGATGAGGTTGTATAATAATTATGTGGAAGAGATAGATTGGGAATTATTCACCATCTCTAAGCTCTCATTTTCGTCCATTTCTCTCTACCTCTATTAGAGCACACAATCAAGCTTTCAAAAGAGCAATTCTTGGTGAAATCAAGAGCCCCCAAGCAAGTATATCGAAGCCCAAGCTAAGTTGAGGTCATTATAGGTGCAATTTGAAGTTACTAAGGAGTTCTAGCTCAAGAACTCTAGGTAAGTGAAAATTGACAAATTTTCCTTGGTTCTAAGTTGTTTATGAGCTTACAAATGGTCTTGATTCAGTTTCCTTGTTGCCCATTTGTGAAAGAAGCTTGCTTGGAACCTAGGAAACCTTTAGAGGATTTTTTGAAGCTTATGTAGATTTGCTTGCTTGATTCTTGCATAATTGTGTTTAAGGTAAGGGAATTTCTTATTTTCCTTGTTATGTTAATGCATTTCCATCATATTTGGCCTTAGGGATGAGTAATTGCAAGCCTAGAAGTGATTAGAACCAAGTTTGAGTCAATTGTGCATAGAATACATGAAGTTGAATGAACTAGGTGAGTTCTGGTCACTGTGGCACTATTCTGGCACTGAGGCACCAAGGAAATGTTTGCCAAGGTTGTCCTCTAGGCACTATAGCACTGAGAGCATTGTAGTTCTGCTAAACTAAAACATTTTCGGGTAGATTCACACAACTATGGCACCACAGTGCCAAGCTCATGCTACAATGCCACAGTTGCTTTGGAACTCATCCAAAATGGTTGTTTTTGGTTCCTAATTGGTTCTTAAAAATCCTATACCTATTCCTAAGTGTGGTTAAAGATTTAAAATGGAAATGGAATGAGGAACAAGAGAAATGGATTAAATGAAGTAAGGAGAAGATGATGTGTTTCTAAGGGTGTTTTGGTGCCCTAGTTAAGGTTTGTAGTCATCCTTAAGGTAGTTTAAATGCATTTATAGTGAGTAACCAAGTATTTTCAGTAAGGAGCATGGTGAAATACATTGGGGAACTAGAACGGTAGCCTAGTTACCTAACAGTAGTGCATGTGCACTATGGCATAGTTAGTGCGGGCAACTTATGGCACATCTTTTTGTAGTTTGGTAAGATGATTTTGGTTAGTATTTCATTGATCCTAGATTGGTTCAAGAGCTACAAGAACTACAAAGATTTAATTTGAATAGTTAATTTTACCCACTCCAGGGTACTCCAGTTATGGTACCAAAATTTTGCATTTAAAACTCCCAAGGTTAGTATGTTTAGTAGGCCATTAGAACAATACCAAGTGTGCATACCCAAGTGGGCCTCTTGGAAATGTTGTAAATGCATGCATATTGGTCAAACCATTATGCACATATTCACATTTTATGCACACCATGGCATCAAGAAAGGAAAATACTAGCACAACTCTTAATCTTGGCTACCACAGATTAGGCAATCTTCTTAAGTTTAATTAACTAGCCACTGCACCCGAAACTTCCTCCAAAAAAATGAATTAATCCAGTCATGTACCCCCTATTTTATTTACTTTATTATCAAGTAAAGACTTGAACCAGGCCATGGAATTTGGTTTTACATCAATAGCCCACCTATGGATCAAGTTATAGATTTTTTAAGTTGGCTACAAAATTCTGACCAAATAAACAGTAACTTAGCAAACTTTGCAATGCCATAACTTTGGCTACAGGGCTCCAAATGTAGAAATTCAAAATAAAAGTTAAACCTTTAAATATGCTCTAGGAGTGGTCAAAATTTCATACCATGATTCATTCTAAACAAAGAGATAAAGAACTTTGAGTGCAAGGTCAAAATTCTGCCCACTTTTTGGACCATTATGCCCATAGAGAATTCCATAATTGTGCAAACACTTCCTTCACAAGGGGTAAGCCCCCCACGCCTATCCCATACATTCCCAATACACATAAAAAATTATGTGCTATTATGTCTAGCAACTTTATGTGGCCAAAATAGAATTTATAAACAACGAGCCTATCATTCACACTTAGATAGCTTATGCACCACATTCACATACATAGCAAAACAGTCATCAAATGCTCACATAATTGTTTCAACTTTACATGTATTACACGTACATGCATCCATGCACTACATAATGGCCTTAACTTAGCTAATACACCCACCCAAGTTATAGGAGAACTTTAGACACAATGCACTCTATAAACAGGATGCTGGACAGCTGCTGTGTAACACAATAAGCACCATCACTAAAAATACTAAATGTACTCCTAAATCAGCAAACTTTTTGAAACACAACTAGATACATGGAAGTTCAAATACTTGAAATTTCAGATTGAAACTCAAACCAAAAAGGTCAGTTTGAATGTGACCTTTTTGCTAGACCTGAAATGGGCAGATTTGAGGGGAGTAAGTTTCATTGTGAAACTTAGTAAGGAGAACACTTAACACTAAGGTAATGTAACCCTTAGCAATCACCTACATCCAAAGACACTAAAACACAAGAAAACACAGTCCATATATCCAATATCGAGCAAACAAATGCAGCAATCATCCATAAACACCAAACATATGTAATGCCGCAGCAACAATATTCATTGGTTAGTCCATAAAACACGTAATAAACATAAGTAGATCACTATGGCAGCCCTTATCAAGCATGAGCTTGGCCTTAAGAGAGTTTTAACACTAGTTGGTACTAACTTTGGGCTCTAGAAATCTTTAAATTCGCTGGCATCACTGTACACTTCACACTAGGTCACAAAACCTTCCCTAAGTGCATTCCTCTCACTAAGCTTTGGTTCATCAAGCACTTGGCTCTCTTCCAAACTTAGCCCTAGCTCCATGGATGTTTGAATAATCTAGAAAATAGTCCATAGGAGCAAGAGAACTCCGTACCTTGTGGGTATGCCAAAATGGAAGCTTGAATCTTGGTGTACCAATGTAATAGCACTAGTATGCTTTTAATTGCTCTTTCTTTCTTTCAACTGCAACTAGTTGCAAGCTTGGAGGTATGGTGGCTATAGAGGAGCTATGGAGGAAGTGTGGAGGTGGGTGATGGCTGGTTGGGTCAAATATGAAGGGGAAAAATTGATTTTGGCTTCTTGAATTGGCTTTAGGGCACTAAACACCCTTATTAGCCTTAATCATGCTTTATGTCATTTATCTTCTCACTAACCATGGTTTCTTTGTATTAAAATCATTGGTCCACATTTTGCCCACATTTTTTTACCATTTTTCAAGCCATAGCCAACCTGCCCCATGATGGAATAACTCCATAATTTCACTCTTTGACTTAAGTCAAAAGCTTGAACATCTTAAGGTTTACACTAGGATATTTAGGTCCTTGATGCCTTTAGTGTTTCCTTTGTCCAGACTTGTCTTCTATAAGCAATTTGGTCTTCCAATAGCACTTTCATACCATTCATGTCCTTCCCTTAACTCTTTAAAGCTCTTTCTTGAGACTTTTGCAATTAAGTGGCCGAATTTTCAAAACCTTACAAAAAGATTCATTGGTTACTTGAAAAACAAGCAATCCTTAAGGCTTTTCTTGGGGGCCAAGTTACCAACTCAAAACACTTTTAAGGAGGTGTTGCTCATGCCTTTTACCCCTCACACTTCAATCACTATGGTGAGAATTAAACAATGTAATAATTCTTGACCATTATGCCACACTTTGTAATTCTCCCGTTTTTGTGAGGTGGTGACACTTAAGGGCCAAAGAACGCACTATAAGGCTAATAGGGGCACATACGTGCATTTGGGCACAATGTGAGCTCTAAGGCCTATGGGAAGCCTAGATTGGGTAATGTGGGAGCTTGACATGGCTTGGGAGTTTTCTTAACACCCAAGTAAGTGCAAGCTACCCTAAGTGTTACCCACTCTGGGCTAGTCTAGTTATGGTACCAAAATTGTGTTTTTAAGACTCTCAGGATTGGCATGTTCTATAGGCCATCAGAATAATACCCTTAGTCTACATACCTAAGTGGCCCTCTTGGGCACTATGTAAATGCATAATTTTGGCACCATAACTAGACTACCTTGGAGTGCATAACAAATGTTGCTATCAGAGCATGGTTTACACATGTACATAGCATATAGTTGCATTGCATGCTAGCTACAAACATGAACTCAGTGTGGTCAGCTGCTAGTGTTAAGTACCATTGAAATACCTATGATCTTGATATATGCTCTATGATGAATCATTAGTGCAAGAAGTAAACATGGTTGCCATACGGGGAAGGCAACCACCCCGAAGGGCTCCTATTGAATCTGGGCAACAAAGAAATGGATAGAATAGTGAGAATCAGGGCCAAAAGGAGGCACTAAACCAGAGGTTTGGTGAGAGCTTCAGAGGAACTTAACTCTAATCAATGACTACTTAGTAAGGTTGATTCAAGCACAACATCAAGGAGTCCCAGATGTTTAGGGTCCTCAGTAGCAACTAGAAGAGGAAGCTATGAACACATCTGAACAAGTTCCTTCTAGAAGAATAAGAAACAGAAATGATAAAGTTGATAAGGTGGAAGATAAGGATAGGAGAAATCTGAGAGGCAGAAGAGTAAGACATGAGAATAGTCAGGTGCCCAGGACCAATCCCTTAGGCTATGACAATTCTTCCACTAGGAATAAGATTAAGGAAGGCCATGAGAGAAGATCTAGGAGAAGGTAGGGAAATTATAGAGAGCATCACCATACAGAGGGCTCTCATAGATCCAAAAGATATAGATTAGAGGATCTAGAAGGCCTAGATGAAGTCAGATTGTTGGAGAGGTTCTAAGGCTTAAGATATCCACAGTTTGATGGAAGAGCTGGGCCAAAGATAGCTAAGGAGTGGTTAATCTTCATTGAAAATTTTTTTGAGAGGATGCCACTCAGCTCCACCAAGAGAGTGTCACTGGTTACCTACAATCTGGTACACAGTGCAGAGATATGGTGGAGGAAAACCAGAGATAGATTTGTTGTCCAGAGGCGCAGAAGGCCAAGAAAAGACATGGAAATGACCTCGCCAAAGTTCACCTAACTGTTCCAGGAGTAGTACATCAGTGATGCCATTAAGGATATGAAGCAAGCTGAATTTGATGCTCTAAGGCAGGACAATCGCAATGTCCTAGAGTATGAGCACAAATTTAATCAGTTGGTGAGGTATGCTCCTCAAGATCATGGACTGGAGGAGTTAAAGGCCAAAAGATTTGTTAGAGGCCTAAGGTCAGACATTAGAAAGGCTGTAAGACCTTTTGGAGCAGTCATATACTATGAAGTAGTGTAGAAAGCTCTATTAATAGAGTAGAGGGAGTATGAGACTAGGTACTTTCTGGTGGACAAGGGGAAAGTAGCTAGGCAAGAGGCAAGCTAGAAAACGCCACCACATGGCAAGGGAATTGCCAAGAGTTCCCATCTTGGTGGTAAGGGCAAGGAGAAGGGGAAGTCCCTTGGCCTAAGGTGCCCTAAGTGCAAGAAGTTTCATGGAAAGAAACCTTGCTATTTTGAGACCTAAGTGTGTCTAAGATGTGGATCCATGGATCATTAGATCAAGGACTACACACAGGCTTAAAGGAGGCCAAAAGACCAAGTTCCAGTATGGCCTATTGGGGTAGGACATAGAGGGGGAGAACCTAGGGAGGGACAGCAAAGGCCAGTTCCTCTAGTGCCTCGACCTCTAGTGCAGAGAGTTGGTAGAGTCTTCCAAGTGGAGAGGCCAGAGACATTACAACAAGGAGGGGCACTAAGAGGTAACATTTACCTTAATGGTATGCCTATTAGTATTCTGTTTGATACTAGTGCATCTATGTCTATAGTGGCTAGGAAATTTGTTGATGCTATGAAATTGCCTTCTGAAATCATGCCTAGGATATCCTTAGTGAAAACGACAGGTAGTCAATGTCTTTTCACTAATGACCTAGCTAAGGATTGTGAGCTAGTAGTAGGAAAGATTAAGGTGGTGATTAATCTGCTAGTGTTGGACATTCCTAAGTATGATTTAGTGCTCGGTATGAATTGGCTTGCTATGCATAACATAAGAATTGATTTTGCTAAAAGAGAAATGACATTGCTTGATTGGGTAGTGCACGCATTAGTGAATTCTAAGGAATTAGTTTATGAAATGCATGGCATGGAACTAGAGGTATTAGATGAGATACCTGTGATTTCTGTGCACGATCACTGTTATGCATTGAATGAAATGCACTGTGATGAGAAAGTGGATAGAGTACCTGTAGTGTTGGACTTTCCACAAGTCTTACCTAAAGACCTACTAGGTATTCCACCACTAAGGGAGATTGAGTCTGAGATCAAGTTGCAACCAGGAGCTAGTCCAATATCCATACCTCCATACAGAAAACCTATCACAGAGATGAATGAACTCAAGAAAGAACTTGATGAACTTCTTGAAAAAGCCAAATGTTTCACCATGGGGAGTTCCTGTTCTTTTTGTGAAGTAAAAGGATGGATCATTGAGACTATGCATTGACTACAGGAAGCTCAATGCAGTGACTATTAACAACAAGTATTCACTCCCTAGGATTAAGAATCTTTTTGATCAACTCAAGGGAGCTAAAATTTTCTCCAGGAGAGATTTGATATCTGGATACTTCCAGTTGAGAGTAAAGGAAAAAGACATTCCTAAGACCACATTTAGGACCAGATATGGCCATTATGAGTACATAGTCATGCCATTTGGTTTGACTAATGCCCCAGCTGCTTTCATAAACCTGATGAACAGGGTGTTCAGACCACATTTGGACAAATTTTTGGTTGTGTTATTGATGACATCCTAGTGTATTCCATAGATGAAAGTGAACATGAACATCATTCGAAGATTGTCTTAAAGATTCATTTAGAACATCAGCTTTATGCTGAGTTATCCAAGTGTGAATTTTGGATAAGGGAAATGTTTTTCCTAAGACGCATCATAGATGCAAAAGGCCTTCAGGCAAACCTTGAAAAGGTCAAGGTAGTTCAAGAGTGGGAAAGACCAAAGACTATAAAGGAAATCATAAGTTTTCTAGGATTAGCTGGCTACTATAGAAGATTTGTATCAGGATTTTCCATGATTGCCTTAGTTCTTACTCATCTGACCAAGAAGGGTTAAAGATTTGAGTGCACTGAAAAGTGTAAAAAGAGTTTCCAGGAACTCTAGAAGAGGTTGATTGAAGCTCCAGTATTGATTCTTCCTATTCCAAGAAGGATTACTGTACTTCAAGGACCGAATCTATGTGCCTAAAGGAGCAAAACTTAGTGATGAAATACTTGAAGAAGCTCACACAAACAAGTTGAAAATCCATCCAAGAAGTGATAAAATGTATAAAGACTTGAAGACTCACTTCTGGTGGCCAAATATGAAGAAAGACATAGTTATTTATGTCTCCAAATGTGACACATGCTAGAGGGTAAAGGTAGAGCACCAAAAGCCAGCTGGTACCCTATGGACTTTACCTATACCAGTGAGGAAGTAGGGTAACATAACCATGGACTTTTTGACTAGGTTGCCTATGACCAGATTAAGGCATGATACAATCTGGGTGAAGTGGGGCAACATAACCATAGTTATTGAAGGTTTTGTGACCTAATGTGAAGTGCACAAAGATGACAGCAAAATAAGGGTTTCTAGACCCCAAAGTTAGTACTAAATAGTGTTAAAATATTCCTAAGATCAAGCATTAGCTTAAGGAGCGATGCCATAGTGAATTTTTTATGTTTATTATGTGTTTAAAGGACTAACCTATGATTTATGTTGCTGCCACATTTCATGTGTTTGATGGCTGTGAATGGCTCCTACATTTGGTTGCTATATCTGTATATATGCATTGTGGTTTTTTTTTTAGTGTCTTTGGATGCAGGTTTTGATCATGGCTACATTGCCTACTGAATCCAAGCGTTACCCTTACTAAGTTTCTCAATGAAACTTACTCCCCTCAATTCTATCATTTGAGGTCTAGCAAAAATATCATATTCAAACTGACGTTTGTGGTTTGAGTTTTGATATAAAATTTTAGGTATTTTAAATTCCATGCACCTAGTTATGATCTAGAAATTTTTGTGATTTTATGAGCAGATTTGGTAATTTTTGTGATGGTGCTTATTGTGTTGTGCAGCAGCTGTCCAGCATCCTATTCTGGAGTCCATTGTGTCTCAGGCACTCTTGTAACTTAGGGTACATATTTAGCTGAGTTAAGATCATTTGGTAGTGTATGTATGCATTTGTATATAGTGTATGTGAAACAAGACAAGTATGTGAACATTTGAGTAATGATTTGGCTATGTATGTGATGTGGTGCAAAGCTGCCTACATGTGAATTATAGGCTGCTTACTTGTAAATTCTGTTTTGGCCACATAAAGTTTCTAGATGCAATAGAATGTATTTCCCATATGTATTGGACATATATGGGGTAGGCTTGGAGGGCTTTTCCCTTATAAATGAAGTGTTAACGCATTTATGAAATTTTGTTTGAGTAAAATGGTCATAATGTGACTATAATTTTGACTCTACACTCAAAGTTCTATATCTCCCTATGTAGATGGAATATTGGTGTGAAATTTCGACCACTCCTACAGCACATCTAGAGGTTGAACTAGGATTTAGAATTTCTTAATTTGGAGCTTTGTAGCCAAGGATATGAGGTTACAAAGTTGGCTAAGTTACTGTTTATTTGGTCAGAATTTTGTAACCAACTTAAAAAATCCATAACTGGGTCTATAGGTGGGCTATTGATGTGAAACAAAATTTCTTGTTTTTCTCTAAGTCTCTACTTAATAATGGCACAAATAAAATAGGGGGTTATATATCTAGATTAATAAATTGGAGAAAGCTTGGGTGCAGTGGCTGGAATTTTTGAACCTAGTAAGAATTCTTAATGTGTAGAAGCCAAAACTAAGACTTGTGCTAGTGTTTTCCTTCTTAGCTACCATAGTGTGCATAAATGTAAATATATGTGTTATGGTTAGACCAATATTCATGTATTTACATTGTACTCAAGAGGGTAACTTGAGTACGTATACTAGGGGTGTTATTCTGATGACCTACAGGACACACCAATCCTAGGAGTTTAAATGCAAAGTTTTGGCACGTTAACTGGATTACCCCAGAGTGGGTAATTGATGTTGGTATTAGAGCATGGTTTGTACATGTACATAGCATATAGTTGCATTACATGCATCTACATACATGAACTCAGTTTGGTCAGTTGCTAGTGTCAAGCACCATTGAAATACCTATGATCTTTATATGTGCTCTATGATGAATCATCAATGCAGGAAGTAAACATGGTAGCCATAAGGAGAGGTTTTACCCACTCTGGGGTAGTCCAATTATGGTTCAAATATTGTGCATTTAGACACCCAGGATTGGTAACGTTTTGTAGGCCATCAGAACACTACCCTTAGGGTGTATACCCAAGTGGCCCTCTTGGAAACTATGTAAACACATGCATATTGGTCCAACCATCACACACACATTCACATTCCATGCACACCATGGCAGCAAAGAAGGAAAACACTAGCACAAGATTTATTCTTGGCTACCACACATTAGGCAATCTTATTAAGTTCTAGTGACCAGCCACCACACTTGTAACTTCCACTAATAAACTGTATCTTTCTAGCCATGTACCCCATGGTTTCTTTGCTCCATTATCAAGTAGAGACTTAGAGCAAACCAAGGAATTTTGTTTTACATCAATAGCCCACCTATGGACCATGTTATGGATTTTTTTAATTTGGTTACAAAATTCTGACCAAATAAACAATAACTTAGCCAATTTTGCAACATCATATCTTTGGCTACAAGGCTCCAAATTCAGAAATTACAAGTCCCAGTTCAACCTCTAGATTTTTTCCAGGTTTGGTCAAAATTTCATACCAAGATTCATTCTACACAAGGAGATATAGAACTTTAAGTGTAGAGTAAAAATTTTAGTTACTTTATGACCATTTTGCCATACAAACTTTAATAAGTGTGCAAACACTTCATTCACAAGGGGAAAACCCTCCAAGGTTATCCCATATATGTCCATTACTTGTAGAAAATACATTATTTTGCATTTAACAACAATATGTGGCTAAAACAAAATTTACAAGTAAGCAGCCCATCATTCACACTTAGGCAGCTTTGCACCACACCACTTACATAGCCAAAACGTTACTCAAATGTTCACATACTTGTCTCATTTTACATACACTACATGTACATGCATACATGCACTACATAATGGTCTTAACTCAGCTAAATACACACCCTAAGTTACAGGAGTGCCTAAGACACAACGAACTCCATAACAGGATGCTGGACAGCAGCAACATAACACAATAAGTACCACCATTAAAAATACCAAATGTGCTCCTAAAATCACCAAAATTTCCAGATCAAAACTTGACATATGGAAGTTCATGTACCTGTAATTTTAGATCAAAACCCAAACCATAATTTTCAGTTTAAATGAGATCTTCCTACTGGAATTGAGAAGACAAAATTTAGGGGAGTAAGTTTCATTAAGAAACTTAGTAAGGGTAACACTTGGATTCAATATGCAATAAGACCATTATTAAAACCTGCATCCAAAGACACTAAAACACAAAATCCACAATGCATAAATACAAGATATAGCAACCAAATGTAGCAGCAATTCACAACCAACAAACACTTGAAATGCAGTAGCAACAATAACCATAGATTAATCCATAACACACATAATAAACATAACCAAATCACTATGGAAGCCCTCCTCAAGCTAATGCTTGGTCTTCAGAGGATTTTAATAGTAGTTATTACTAACTTTGGGCTCTAGAAACCCTCATTTCACTGCCATCTTTGTGCACTTCACACTAGGTCACAAAACCTTCAATAAGTGCACTCCCCTCACCAAGCTTGGTCCATCATGCTCATAGTTCTAATCCAAGCTTAGCGCTATCTCCCTGGTTGCTTGAAAATATAGAAAACAAGCCATGAGAGCAAGAGAACCCTTACCTTGATGGGTATGCTAAAATTGGAGCTTAATCCTATGTGCACTTAATTCTTAGCACCACATAGCTTCCAATTTCCATTTCTTCCTTTCTTTTTCCTTTAATTTCAATCTTGGAGGTATAGTGGCTATGGAGGGGCTATGGAAGAAGTGTGGAGGAGGATGGTGCCTGTGTGGGTCGAATATGGGAGAGATATAAGTGAATTGGCCACTTAAATGGGCTTAAATCAGCTTAAGGGCACAAAACACACTTAAACAAGCTTAACCTTGCTTTATGTTATTTTCCTTCTCACTAATTATGGTTTCTTTGTCTTAAACTCATTGGCACACATGTGCCCAACATTTTTGACCCATTTACCAAGCCTTGGTTTCCTTCCCATGGTGGGATAATTCCATAATCTCACACTTTGACATAGGTCAAAAGCTTGAACACCTTAAGGTTTACACTAGGACATTTAGGTCCTTAATGCCTTTAGTGTTTCCTTTGTCCAAACTTGTCTTCCATGAGCAATTTGGTCCTCCGATAGCACTTTTATACCTTTCATATCCTTCCCATAACTCTCCAAAGCTCTTTCTTGAGAGTTTTGCAATTGAGTACCCAAATTTTCAAAACCTTACAAGCAACCTTTAAGGCTTTTCTCAGGGGCCAAGTTACCAACTTGGAACACTTTTGAGGAGGTGTTGATCATGCATTTTACCCCCAATGGAAGAGCTAGGCCAGAGAAAGCTATGGAGTGGTTAATCTTCATTGAAAAAATGTTTAAGAGGATGCCACTCAGCTCCACTAAGAGAGTGTCACTAGCTACCTACAATCTGGTAGGCAGTGTAGAGATATGGTGGAGGAGCACTAGAGATAGATATGTTTTCCAGAGGGGTAGAAGGCCAGGAGAAGAGATGGAAATGACCAGGCCAAACTTCACCTAGCTATTCCAGGAGTAGTACATCAGTGATGCCGTAAAGGATATAAAGCAAGTTGAATTTAATGCACTAAGGCAGGACAACCTCAGTGTCTTAGAGTATGAGTACAAATTCAATCAATTGGTGAGGTATGCTCCTCAGTATCATAGACTGGAGTAGTTAAAAGCCATAAGATTTGTTAGATGCCTAAGGTCAGACATCAGAAAGGATGTAAGACCTTCTAGAGTAGTCACATACTATGAAGTAATGCTGAAAGCTCTATTAGTAGAGCAAGAGTAGTATGAGACTAGGTACTTTCCTAGTGGACTAGGGGAAGTAGCCAGGTAGGAGGCAAGCAAAAAAAGGCACCACATGGAAAGGAAATTGCCGAGAGTCCCTATCTTGGTTGTGAGGGCAAGGAGAAGGGGAAGTCCTATGGCCTAAGATGCCTTATGTGCAAGAAGTTTCATCAAAAGAAACATTGTTATTTTGACACCCAAGCCTGTCTAAGATGTTGATCCATGGATCATTGGATCAAAGGCTGCCCACAGGCTCAAAGGAGGCTAGAAGACCAAGGTCTAGTAAGGCCTATTGTGGCAAAACCTAGAGGGGGAGAACATAGGGAGGGATAGTAGAGGCTAATTCCTTCAGTGCCTCGGCCTCCAGTATAGAGGCCTGGCAGAGCCTCCAAGTGGAGAGGATAGAGACATCACAGTAGGGAGGAGCACTAAGAGGTAACATTTACCTTAATGATATGCCTGTTAGTGCTCTATTTGATATTGGTGCATCTGTGTCTATAGTTGCTAGGAAATATGTTGATGCCATGAAATTGCCTACTAAAATCATGCCTAGGATATCCTTACTGAAAATAGTAGGTAGTCATTTTTTTTTCACTAACGACCTAGCTAAGGATTGTGAGCTAGTAGTAGGAAAGACTAGGGTTATGACTAATCTGCTAGTGTTGGACATTTCTAAGCATGATAGTGTTGGGTATGAATTGGCTTGCTAAGCATAACTTAGTAATTGATTGTGCTAAGAGAGAAATCACATTGCCTGATGGTGAAGTGCATGCATTAATGAATTCTAAGGAATTAGTGTATGAAATGCATGTTATGGGCCTAGAGGTACTATATGAGATACCTGTGACTTCTAACCATGATTATTGTTATGCATTGAATGAACTACACTATGATGAGGAAGTGGATAGAATGCTTATAGTGAGAGACTTTTCACAAGTCTTTCCTAAAAACCTGCCAGGTATTCCTTTACTAAGGGAAACTGAGTTTGAGATCAAGTTGCAACCAGGAGCTAGTCCAATATGCATTCATCCTTATAGAATGCCTACCATAGAGTTGAATGAGCCAAAGAAACAACTTGATGAACTTCATGAAAAGGGTTTCATAAGACCAAGTGTTTCATTGTGGGGTGCTCTAGTGCTCTTTGTGAAGAAGAAAGATGGATCATTGAGACTATGTATTGACTATAGGAAGCTTAATCCAGTGACTATCAAGAATTAGTATCCACTCCCTAGAATTAAGGATCTATTTGATCAATTCAAGGGAGCTAAGATCTACTCCAAGATAGATTTGAGGTCTGGATACTTCCAGTTGATAGTAAAGGAAGAGGACATTCCTAAGACTGCATTCAGGACTAGATATGAGCATTATGTGTACACAGTCATGCCATTTGGTTTGACCAATGCCCCAGCTGCTTTCAAGGAGCTAATGGATAGGGTGTTGAGGCCACATCTGGACAAATTTGTGGTTGTGTTCATTGATGACATCCTAGTGTATCCCAAGGATGAAAATGAACATGAACATCATCTAAAGATTGTCTTAAAGTCTCTATTGGAATATTAACTTTATTCCAAGTAAGCCAATTGGCAATTTTAGATAAAGGAAGTGTCTTTCCTTGGGCACATTATAGATCCACAAGGCCTTAAGGTAGACCTTAAAAAGGTCAAGGCATTGCAAGAGTGGGAAAGACCAAATACTATGAAGGAAATCAGAAGTTTCCTAGGATTAGCTAGCTACTACAGAATATTTCTATCAGGATTTTCCATGATTGCCTCAATTCTTACACATCTGACCAATAAGGGTCAAAGATTTGAGTGGACTAAGAAATGTGAAAAGTGGTTCCAAGATCTCAAGAAAAGTTTGATTGAAGGCTCACTTCTGGTGCCCAAACATGAAGAGAGACATAGCTACTTATGTCTCCAAATGTACCACATGCTATAGGGTAAAGGTAGAGCTCTATAAGCCAGCTAGTACCCTATAGACTCTACCTATGCTAGTGAGAAACTAGGGCAACATAACCATGGAATTTTTGACTGGGTTGCCTATGACCAGATTAAGGCACAATACAATCTGGGCACTGTCGATAGGCTAATCAAATGTGCCCACTTCTTACCTATGAAACTCACAGGTTCTCTGGAGAAGTTGGCTTAGATGTACATCTAGGAGATAGTGAGACTACATGGAATACCAAACTCCATTATATCTAATAGAGATCCAAGATTTATAGCTCAATTTTGAAGTGCTTTCTTGGTAACAAAATCCACCTAAGCACTGTTTATCACCCTCAGACTGATGGGCAAACTGAAAGGATGATATAGATATTAGAAGACATGCTTAGGAGTCTTGTGTTGTATTTTAAGGGTGAATGGGAACAACACTTGCCATTGGTGTAATTTTCATATAACAATAGTTATCAAAGCACCATTACCATGGCACCTTACGAAGCATTATATGGAATAAGGTGCATGACACCCCAGTATTGGGTGGAAGCCTCAGATAGGCTAAAGTTGGATCCTAAAATTATTAAGGAAATGATATGATCAAGGAAGGCATAACAAAAGATGGCAAGGACCCATTGAAGATATCAGGTGGACCAATGACAAGAAATAAGGCTAATGAGCTTACCAACGCACTTCATGCTTTTATCTCAAGCTTCTCCATGGAGAATGGACTTGGAATTTAACAAGGAGCTTCTAGTACATTCATGACATCATGTGGAGATGATGGGAAAGCTTGGTACTCAATTCTAGAGTGCCTAGTCAAGTCCAAAGACAAGGAACCCCAAGGGTACTCTTTAAGTGTACCCTTGGAGCCTTCTTGAAATGTTTCAAGGCCATTTTGCTCCTACAAGCTGGAACTTTGAGCTCTAACATTTCAAGACCTCTTTCTAACATTTGAGAGGAAGTGTCAAGTTAATGGAACTCAAATATTCAAGCTTGGATTTGAAGATACAAGCTAAAACCCTAAAGAGCCCATAAGTGCACCCAAGAAGACCATTTTGGGGTTTTTAGGGCCAAACCTATATTTGCCATTTATTTTATTTATTTTCATAATTATTTAAATTATTTAGGATGTTCTTTATGCTATTTAATTAATTCATTTTGCATAGGATAAGTGGCATACGCTGCACACCTTAAACATGTGTTAAAAGGGTGTAGGAATCCTAATTTGACTAGGTTTTCTTTAGTCTTTTGTACCTAGGTTTCCTATGTGACTTGGGCTGCGAGTTTTGTTGAGTCTTTTACCCTATTTTAGCCTATAAATAGACACATATTATGGTTGTAAAACACAGCCTTTGGATAAAATAATATTGCTACTTTGGAGAGAAAATCTTTTTTGTTCTTTGAGGACTACTTTGGTGCACAAGTTGCTTGTGTTCCTGGTTTTCTTATACTTCTTGTTTCTAATCACAAGTTAATTAGGGGTAGGGGTTCAAATCTAGTATCTTTGATGTCTTTTGGACCTTGAAAAATATGTTGGGTGCATTTCTTGGTCATTATACCAAAGGGGTTTGCATCAGTTGGTATCAGAGCCATAAGTTCCATCCGAACAACATATTTTTGTGTTCTTGCTTCTCTTCATTTTTCTTTCAATTTTTTCCAGTAATTTCATGATTTAATTCTCTATTTCAATCCATTTTCTTCTTGTTTTAGGTTTGTGTTCTTTTTTTTCCAGCCTTGTTTCCAATCAACAACAAAAACAACAAAAGGAAGCTAGCTAGTGTTACCTTGTGTTTTCAGTTTTAATTCATTTATTCTCTTTTGTTTCTTATATTTTTGTTTCATGTCTAGCCTTATTAATATCTCTTGCTTTCATTGTTTCTAGCATCTTAGAGTCAAGAAAACACAAAAAAAAAAATATCCAAGTTTAGGAAGTTTCCATACCAAAGAGTTGTTTCAAATTATGCATGTTTTCATAAGTTTCTTGTCTTGCCTGAAAAGGAAACTAATCTTTTGTCTTTGGTAGTAAAGAAATTCAAAAAGAAAGTGTTGTAGCCACAAAACAACAAGGAAAAAAATTTTCCAAAAAAAATTTTAAAAAAAGAACAAAGAAAAGCAAAGAAAAGAAAAGAGTTGGCAAAAGAAGCTTGCACATTGTAACTTGGTTTTTGCACCCACAAACCCTAAACGATTGTTTTGAGCCTAGAAATTTTCTTTGTGGTTCTTGTAATCATCTATTGCAAGGGCTTCCTAGAGCCTTTTAAAGCTTATTTAGCCCACCTCTATTTTGGAGTCAAAATTGTTTTCAAGAATTCAAGTTTTCTTGTGTGTTTGAGGAAAGTTTTCTTAAAACTTTTAAGGACTCTTTAATAGCAATATTCTGACTAACAAATTGAGTGTTTTGAGTGAAACACGTGAGGTGAGTGTGTGAGGATCTTTGATTTTAGGAGTATTGAGGGCGAAGAGGATAAGAGGATTGAAATGAGGCCTAATGAGAAGCCAACTATGAGGGAACTTCAAAAAACCCTCAATAGACTTATGGGGAGAATTGAGGACATAGATTTGAGGTTGCCAATGAGACCTAATCCCATCTTGCAACCAAGGAGAGGTCCAAGGAGAGAAGAACCTGAGGAGGAGGAAGGAGTTTGGCATGACCATGGGCTTCCAAGGAGGGGGGAGGGAGTTTGGCATGACCATGGGCTTCCAAGAAGGGGGGAGCCAAAGGAGGACAACAATCTCAACTACATCAAGCTTACCATTCCATCCTTCCAAACGAGGAGTGATCTTGATGCATATTGGGAATGGGAGAAAAAGATTGAGATAGTGTTTGATTGCCATCATTATTCAGAGGAAAAAAAGGTTAAATTGGCAACCATTGAGTTCACTAATTATGCTCTTGTTGGCGGAATCAGGTTGTTACTTCTAGGAGGAGGAATGAGAAGGATCCCATCAATACATGGAGAGCCCTTAAAGCATTGATGAGGAGGAGATTTGTGCCTAGCTACTACTATAGAGATCAACACCTCAAGCTTCAAAGGCTTGTGCAAGGCCAAAGGAGTGTGGAGGACTACCATAAGGACTTGGAGATGACCTTGACCCGAGCGAACATCATTGAGGATGAAGAGACCACCATTGCTAGATTCATCAATGGCCTCAACCATAAGATTGCTAACAAAGTGGAGATGGTGTGTTATGTTAACATGGACAATTTGCTTCATCATGCCACTAAGGTTGAGAGGATCATCAAAAGGTCTAAGGCATCCAAGATGTCTTAAGGAGGAAGCTCCATATGGAGGGGAGCATGGAGTAAGGAAGCAGCCAAGCCTAGAATGGAGGCCACCAAAGGAGGCTTGTCTCAGCCTCAACAAGACAAGTCCATAGCTCCACCTAAAGATGCACCTAAGGCAAGGGAGACAGGGTGCTTCAAGTGTAGAGGCAAGGGGGACTACATGAGAGATTGCCCAAACAAGAAGTTGATGATTCTTAAATATGATGGGGAGATCACATTCGAGGGTGAAGATGCCATAGAGGAGACACCACCTGTGGAGGATGAGGAGGAAAACACACTTGAGCCCGAGGAGGGAGACTTTGCATTTGAGGCAATGAGAGCTCTAAGTGTGCAAGCCAAAGAGAAAGCCAATCAAAGAGAATGCATCTTTTGTACTAGGTGCTAAATTAAAGACCAAGTGTACAGCCTCATTGTTGATGGAGGCAGTTGCACAAATGTAGCAAGCTCAACCATGGTGGAGAAGTTGAAGCTTCCTACACAAAAGCACCCCCAACCATATAGGCTTAAATGGTTAAATGATGCAGGAGAGGTAAAGGTGGTAAAGCAAGTTTTGGTTTACTTTAAGATTGGTACTTACAATGATCAAGTTCTTTGTGATGTTGTTCCTATCCATGCTTGTCACATTTTGCTTGGGAAGCCATGGCAATTTGATAGGAATGTCACACATGATGGAGAGAATAACTCATACTTTTTTGTCCATGAAGGGAAGCCAATCACACTTGTTCCACTTTCACCACAACAAGTCTTGGAGGATCATAGAAAGCTTCAAAGTAAGGTTGAGAGAAAAGAAAAAAAGGGAAAGTTAAGGGTGAGAGTGAAGAGGGGAAAGCCGAGAGATCAAGTCAGGTGAATGAACTTAAGGGGAAGAAGAGTGGAGAGTTCCTGAAAGAAAAGAATGAGGGGAAGTTGAGTGGAAAGAAAGAGTGCTACATTGCAAAAATGAGTGATGTGAGGAAAGCCATTCAAGCACAAAGACTAGTGCTTCTTTTACCTTACAAAGAATCTTTACTTGTTATCAATGGCCTAACACATCTTCCTAATGTTGTTTTATCTTTGTTGAAGAACTTTGAGGATGTGTTCCCTAAGGGCCCAAGAGGATTACCACCCATAAGAGGCATTAAGCATCAAATTGACTTAGTCCCCAGTGCACCTATTCCAAATACGCCAGCTTATAGGACCAACCCCGAGGAGACTAAGGAGATTGAAAGACAAGTGGATGAGTTGTTGGCTAAAGGCTTTGTGAGGGAAAGCATGAGCCCTTTTGCTGTGCCTGTCCTTTTGGTGCCAAAAGAGGATGGTTCATGGCACATGTGCATGGATTGTAGGCCAATCAACAAAATCGCTGTAAAGTATAGACATCCTATCCCTAGACTTGATGACATGCTTGATGAGTTTTATGGTTCTACTTTATTTTCAACAATTGATTTGAAAAGTGGGTACCATCAAATTAGGATGAAGGAAGGGGATGAATGCAAGACTGCTTTTAAAACAAAATTTGGACTTTATGAATGGTTAGTCATGCCTTTTGGGTTCATTAATGCTCCTAGTACTTTCATGAGACTTATGAATCATGTCTTGCATGACTACATTAGTAGGTTTGTCATTGTTTACTTGGATGATATCTTAGTATATAGCAAGAACCTAGAAGAGCATGTTGGACACCTCACACAAGTGCTAAGTACTTTGAGAGAGCAAAGGTTGTATGCTAACTTGAAGAAGTGCTCTTTTTTCATTGATAAAGTTATTTTCCTTGGTTTTGTTGTGAGTTCACATGGAATTAAGGTGGCTCAAGAGAAGGAAAGGGCCATACAAGAATGGCCAGCCCCAACTTCCATCACTGAGGTAAGATCATTCCATGGGTTAGCTAGCTTTTCTAGGAGGTTTGTAAGGAATTTTTCTTCCATTGTTGCACCTCTAGCTAAAGTTATCAAGAAGAATGTAGTATTTAAGTAGGGAAAAGCTCAAGAGGAGGCTTTTAGGTTACTAAAGAAAAGGTTATGTAATGCACCACTTCTAGCTTTGCCTAGCTTTGCTAATACTTTTGAGGTTAAATGTGATGCTTCAGGTATAGGCATTGGAGTTGTGTTGATGCAAGGAGGCTGCCCCATTGCATACTTTAGTGAGAAGCTAAAAGGTGCTACCTTGAACTATCCCACTTATGACAAAGAGCTTTATGCTTTGGTAAGAGCTTTGGAGACCTGGCAACACTACTTGTGGCCAAGAAAGTTTATCATTCACACTGACCATCAAGCCCTTAAGTTTCTTTATGGGCAAGGTAAGTTGAATAGGAGGCATGCAAAATGGGTGGAATTCATTGAGTCATTCCCTTATGTTAACAAATACAAGCAAGGTAAGGATAATATAGTGACAGATGCATTTTCTAGAATGTATGCTTTAGTTTCTGCTGTGGATGCTAAAGTGTTGGGTTTTGAGCACTTGAAAGATTTGTATGCTTCTGATCATGACTTTGGTGAGATTTATGCTAAGTGTTCTAAATTTGCTTTTGAGAAGTTCTACCAAGTTAATGGATTTCTTTTCAAGGAAAATAAGTTGTGTATTTCTAAGACATCTTTGAGGGAACTACTCACAAAGGAAGCTCATTGTGGAGGACTTATAGGGCACTTTGGACAAGCCAAAACCTTGCATACTTTGAAGGAGCACTATCATTGGCCGAATATGGTAAAGGATGTAAGGAAGGTTTGTGATCAATGCATAGCATATAGGAAGGCTAAGTCCACTCACACTTTACAAAATTTATACACACCACTACCTACACCCACTCATCCATGGGTTGACATTTTAATGGTTTTCATTGTTGGATTGCCTAAAACTAGAAGAAACCGAGACTCACTCTTTGTTGTAGTTGATAGGTTTTCTAAAATGGCTCACTTTATTCCATGTAATAAGACTAATGATGCTATACAGGTGGCTAAGTTGTTTTTTAGGGAAGTTGTTAGATTTCATGGAGTTCCAAGGATTATAGTTTTTGATAGGGACTCTAAGTTCCTAAGCCACTTTTGGAGGACTTTACAGGGAAAACTTGGCACTAAGCTTTTGTTTTCTACGTCTTGCCACCCATAAACTGATGGGTAAACTAAGGTAACAAATAGGACCTTAGGCTCTATGCTTAGAGCTATCATTGGTAAGAACTTAAAATCTTGGGAAGATTGTTTGCCTCATGTAGAGCTTGCTTACAATGGGTTCATGCATTCAACTACTGGTTTTTCACCTTTTGAGATTGTGTATGGCTTTACTCCTTTACCTCCATTGGATCTTTTTCCATTACCTACTCATGAGGTTTCTAGTTTGGGTGGTAGCAAAAGTGTTGAGTGCATCAAAAGGTTGCATGAGAAGGTTAAGCAACAAATTGAGCTCAAGAATCAACAAGTTGCTAAGAAAGCCAACCAAGGCTGAAGGAGAGTTGTCTTTGAGCCTGGAGATTGGGTTTGGTTTCACATGATGAAGGATAGATTTTTAGCTACAAGAAGCACTAAGCTTCAGCTAATAGGAGATGGTCCATTTCAAGTGATCAAGAAGATCAAGGACGATGCATACATACTACATTTTCCAGGTGAGTACAATATGAGTGCCACTTTCAATGTTTCTGATTTGTCTTTGTTTGAACATGCAGATTTGTGGATGAATCCTTCTAAGGATGGGGGAGTTGATATGATCAAGGAAGGCACATCCAAACGTGGTGATGGCCGAAGTGCCATGATCTTGGCCACTAACTTCGGAGGAGGGGCCAAACGCCTGACATAGCCGACCTCGGAAGACCCATCGCACCAACCTCGGAGAGTTACTGTATCGCCTCCCCGTCAGAGGATGAATGAACCAACTTCGGAAGAGTGAGAACACCCCGAAGAAATGGTGTCACCCCGGGAGAAGTCCTTGCTCGTCTACCTAAAAGGTAACGTCGGCCGGATGGACCTCGGAGGGGTGATGGGTGACATGAAGGAGTCTCTGACATATTTTCCCGTACGTCCTAGACGTTGACCTCAAGCATTCTGATAGGCCACTGTACTCCGTGCTTTGGCACACTGAGACACAATTCTCGACAAACCATTGCCCGAGAAAGCCTGTACACGGCTGAGCACTTTCCTGTTTAAGAGGTACGGATCCTATCTGTCCATACACGTGTCACGATCAGGAGGGTTCATTTTCTCCTATTTACAGCAGGAAAAACTCTGGGCAGAGGGAGGGGGGCTGGACAGGAGCTTTGGAGAATACTCCAGAGTCCCAGTTTTCTCCTCTCTTCTCCTCTAGGCATGCCAGAAAAATGCCTCTGGCGTGATGCTTCTCCTTATGTGCATGCCAGAAAAATACCCCCAGCCAGTTTATTTTATGCCTATTCTTTGCTATTTAGCGGCACTGACTTGGGCGTCGGAGGCTCCTCCCCGGAAAACCGCTCCGGGGACCTCCTAACCCCTGTTTTCTGTATATTTCAGGCCGAACCGCTTGAAGATGTCAGCTTTTTCAGGCTCCTTCTTGCACCGGAAATCCTTCATGGCCCCCGCTCTCCATCGTAGGACGGCCACCTATGACATCCCTCAGGAAGTCCCTGTCACCCCCGTCGTGGAGCCACGGCGGGATCGTAAACGATGGCTAACCCAACGCCATCATTTGGCGCCGTCTGTGGGAACTTATTTGGGCAGCCGTGGTCAGAAACTCGGTGTTCTAAGGACAAAAGGCTCCCTGAGGCCCCCGTCCGCGCCGGAGACTCGCCCGGCGGCCGAACAATTAAGGAACAGGGATTTCCCATCCCGGGGATGATCATCCTTCGGATATCACCGTGGCTTTCCTGCATAATTTCCCACGCGTCGCCGTGGTCGAAATACTGCAGTAGATAGGCCGAAGATGTTCGTGTGCAAATGACGAGCCGAAGTCTTCTCTCTCGATCCTTTCGACGAGGGGAGTAGGGGTGACCCAAGAGCCGGGGGAAACAAAGGGCAGTGGGGAGAATACCCAAAGGACGTGCTTCCCCTCGAAATATGATAGACGGGAAAGGTAGGATCGGTGCCGTCCAGACCCCCCCGTCAAAAGAGTTCGTGCCAAAGAAAGGTTACTGTCCCTCAGACAGTAACACCGAACCCACTCCCCCGAAAAGACGAATACGCGTTGATATTAAACGGGCAAAAAGACTATGATCCTACTCCAAACGGACACACTACCATCATCCAAAAAAGGAGTCACCCCTGCGCGACGTCAGAAGGAAGAGAGTAAACGGGCAAGTGCGCCGAACTCCAAAGACACTGCATCGCGCACAGGTCCAGAAGGGGACATTATAACCCCAGGCAACAGCGGACCATTGCCGAAAGTCCAGAAATAGAAAAAGGGGAAATCCAACGAAGACCGAATATAGGCGAAAGACAAAAACTCCCGACCGAAGGGGTTCCAGGCGCAAAAACACTACGACACTGGAACGATACTTCGGAGGCCCGAGGATGGGGAAAACGCCTGAGTTAGCATATTCGGTTAACAAAGTCGTGAATCACCCAAGACCGGCATTATTGGGAACAAAAACCTGGGATAAGGGAAGGAAAATGCCCCGCAAAGAGCCATCTTCCAAAGATTCTGATGAAATGGCAAAAAGTACAGAAAATGTTCCGGATAATCTTTCCTTGATTGAGGAAGAACAACGTTGGAAGGAAAGCTCAGGCCCATTATAGAGAGGCATCGGCAGAAAGAGGTGCAGAGCAGCGCGCAAAAAGAGGTGCGAATAGACGCGCCCAAGAAGGGCGAGAATGGCCAAAAAATGTACCAGCACCCGAAAGACGGCCTTCGGAATAAAATGCCCAAAATACTCCCATCGGAGTGGGGAATTCCGAGAGACTGCCCTCAGCCCTCAGCAGATACGGTTCACTGCCAACAAAGCCTGAAGCAAAATGCTACGAGAAAACAGTAAACCACCTCGTTTGGCGAAGCCCCTACTGATCAAGCAGGCAAAAAGCATACAAAAGCCTGCTTAAAGGAACATGATGCGCGGAGATGGCACATTATTGCCAGCAGCATAAAGGGCTTCAGCCTTTAGGCGAAGGAGGCCAAAAAGTTAGCCATTACCTCCGAAGTTAAAAGATACTTTGGTCCACCAGCTTAGTTTTGAAGTAACAAGCAAGTGGAAGTCCCCGAATAGAATTACACACCGGGGACTACGAAAAAGTCGGAAGAAGCAAAAGGAGAAGGTCCAGCAGGGCCGATAAAATTCCTGCTGGGAATTATCAAGCAAGTCTTCCGAAAAACTACAGGGAGAAAAAACCTTCCTTACTCGCCTGCAAAGGCCAGTGCCCACTTGGAGCAATAAAGCTACCAAGTAAAGCGCGAGTATTCGGAGGAAGGAAGAACGAGCTCGGGAGGAATGCTCGGCAAAAAAAAAGAGAGAGAAAAAAAAGAAATAGCCGCAAATCGGGAAACCGAACTCGAGCCACTCCCAAAAGCATGAACAAACTCTGGAGAAGTGTTTCCTCCGCAAAAGATGGCCGTGGGCGCAAAAATGCCCCGAACGGCAAAAGGAGACTTCATTCTCCAAAAGGCCAAAACACAACCTCGAGAACCGCCTCAGGGGAGAACTTCGGCCACCAAAAGGACCTCTCCTAATTCAAGGCAAGGTCCGAAAGAGAGCATCATCAGCTTGGCAGCATCAAAGGGAGAAAATTGAGAAATACCTCAAAAGAATTTTTAGGTAAACAGTATTTTTAGCTAAACAGTACTTAAAAAAATTTTCTCTTTTCTCCTGCACAGGTTACCTGCCGAACAAGGATGAAGCACACATGCTCAAAGGCTCGGAATCCATCAAAGGCAATCTAGTGTTCGCCTGAAAAGTCTTTGATAACCGAGAAAATGAAGTCAGCCAGCAGAAAGGCCAGGGAATGGTTCTCCGAAGACTCCTAGTCGTCACTACAGAGACCATTATCCCTACAAAAGTAGTTTGGCCGACAGGTGTCCGGTAAAAGAAGAAATCACCTCGGAGTGAGAATTAAGCTCGCCCTAGTTGATGAACACTGAGAAACGGCCAAACTCAAAAGAAAGGTTTTTTCAGCGAAAATCGGCGATAAGTGCGAACCTGCATGGAAGGACAAGAGGAATACGGAGGGAAGATCTCGCTCTCCGAAAGGCCGAATCCCGAAAAACCATCACGTGGAATGCTTCGGCCAAACAGGAAAGAGCCTTGCTCGGTGAGGTCCGAAAGAGAGTATACGACCTCGGCAACACCGAAGGGAGAAAAACTGAGGAACAAGGCACCTGGGCACCTTCAAGAAATTCTATACTTAGAATTTTCAGACAAGAAATAGTGCAAGCCAGGAATTCGTCTGAGTACTAAAAAGTTTTCTCCTGTCTGAGAAGAATCGCCGAACAAGGACAAAGCATGCACTCCCAGAAATCTCCTGTTCCTCCCGAAGGTTGGCAGGGTCATATTCCCAAAAAAAAAAGGGGGGAGGGGGGGAAATGTATCCACGGCCGAACAAGGGTAGGCTAAAAAATTTTTGCCCAAGGGAACTTCACCAACTACGCAAGATCGCCCGAAAAAATAGCTGGAAAAACAAGCAAAAGAAGTATGCTTCCGAAGCCTCCAAACCGAAAGAGTTCGGGACAACGAGGAAACAAAAGAAGCGCGTTTCTGAAGTCCTCTAACCGAAAGTGCTCGGGACAACTGGGAAACCGAAAGATTGATCAAAAGACTTAGCCAAAATTATGAAGGAAAAAAATTCATTGATACAAGGAGAAGATTACAAGAAGTACAAGAGAAACACGAAAAGAAAAATCCTAGGGTGCTTAAGGATCCCCGGCAGCGCGAGAAGTTCCAGCTCCCGTGTCTCTAGCCGTCGCCTTCGGCGCAGGTAGAGGAACAGGTGGCAGGTTGAGGTGATCAGCTTTCGACCAAGTCCACCGAGGACCCTTGGGAATATCCAGGGCCGAAAGAAAGGAGGTATCGAGGTCCGGATAGCGTTGCAAAAATTGATGGCGAGCTAAACAAAAGCCGTCCTGAAAGGACACCTTCGACATCTGGACGGCTTTATCCCTCTCTACATCTAGCAAGTCCGCCTCATTCTCAAGACCAGCAACCTCTTTCTCGAGACCCAGGATCTCCTCCTTCAGACCGGCAATCCTCCGCACCAATCCCTTCGCGTTTCTCCTTTTCGCCGCACTCCTCCTCAGAAAATAAACCCTGGCTTGAAGAGCCGCCTTTTCGGCAAGAGTCTTCTTCAGAAGGGCAGCTTCTTCTTCTTTCTCCTTCTGAATAACCTCATTGGCCGAAGTCAAGCGCACAACCTCCTCGCCAAGGTCGCTCATTTTACGGGAAAAGTCCTTCAAAAGGTCCGATTGGCCTATGAGGAACTCATCCCGGAGCAGAGCAACCTTCTCCCTGGCTATGCGCCCTAACTCGACATTGGCTATGTCCAAGTTAATACAGAAGAGCCTAGCCTGCTCCAGTTCACTTTCAGCCCGAGCTCGGGCAGAAGACTGCTCTGCCGCCCAAAATCGGAGGTGTTCACTGTACCCCAAAAGCTGCGAAAAGAGAAGGAGAATATCCTCAGGGAAAGCAGCATAAGGAAAGGCAAAACACTTGGGCAAAAAAGAGAGAAGGCTACCTGAGCGGCGCGTTCAGAAATTCTAGTGGCGAGGATATCCCCAGAAGCACACTCCTCGGCAACTGCCCTAGAAGAGGCTTCTGTAAGAACACCCCTCGCCATCTGGGGAGCCATCTCTTGGCAATCTCCGGAAAACAAGTTCATGTCTTCCGTGAAAGACCAAAACGGCTCCCTCGGAATTTTGTCTTTCGGGAGAAGGGAGTCCCGAAGAGCCCGTCTTCGGGCATGATCAGCCATCCATGCGGGGGTCGCCCGGTCCTCTGCAAAATGGAGGGGCGCGAGTCAGGAAGGGCTCCCCGAAAACATAAGTTATGAGCAAGAACGTATTCGGAGCAAACCTGGTGCAACCCCGGTAGTATCCTCGGTAGTGTTCGCCGCAAAGGCCGGAATATACTTGCCTTTGTCCTTGCGACGTCTATCCAACTTTTGAATAGTTGGACTCTCGGGCAAAGAGCCTGAAAGCCCCACGGGCGATATGGGACCCGACGGAGTGAAAAGGGCGACTACTCCGGCGGGCACCTCGGCCCCCGCAATATCGGCCTCAGAAGATGTCGCAGCTACTTCGGAGGGGGTGACGAACCTGGTGGATAACGGAGTAACATCAACAATGGCCAAGGTTGCAGTAGCGTCGGTGGAAGTGGCCATCGCATCGGTTGAGATATCAACCTTGGTGGATGTAGCAATAACTTCATCGACCTCCAGCACATCTTCGGAAGGTGAAGTAAGGGCTCTCTTCTTTGACTTCTTGGCCGAAGACGGTCCGCTCCCAGTAGACTTACGGCTTTTGGAGCCACTTTTCTTTGCTTGTTCTCCCTTCTCTACTTGACCAAGGAAGAGATTCTTGTAGTAGGCAGCAGAATCGTCAGCCATCTCTGAAAAGCATCAGTACGAGCCAAAGGCGTTTAGCCAAAAAAGGAGTTGCCGGGAAGAAAGAAAGGCGTCAGCAAAAATTGAAAAAATATGACTTCGGGAAATTGAGAAACTAGCAAAAGTCAAACGACTCCCAAGGAAGGCACTCACGAAAAACCTTGCCAAAATCAGGATTCCTGGATGCCGTCGTAAATAGTGGCCGGAAATCGCTCTGCCGTGCAGACCGTCGCTCAAAGAAATGAAAAAGGCGAGAAAGCGAGAGCAAGGGGGAGAGCACAGAAAAGAGCAAAAGGAAAGAATGACAAAGGGGAAGCTTATATAGAGCAAAGAAAGGGCAATTGAAAAGGCGTCATAACTGCTGCATGGGAGTGAAACGTCACCATAATTACCCTTCCCGCGCAAAAAGACGTGCCATACCAATTGACGTTTGCCACGTGTCGATCATCGCGAGAAACTAGGGCATGTTTTTTGACATCCTAAAGATTTGGGTCTAGCCCCAGATTGACGCCCCTAGTTTCAGGCATGACAGTCCATTGACTTAAGACAGAAAAGATAAGATTGGACATCTCGGACATCTCGGCAACGCCGAAAGGCAGGTATGCGACATTCGCCCGAGAAAACTACACCCTTAAAATGGTGAAGTACCTTTCTTGCAAGTGATATAAGCTGGATCCTCTGAAAGCGCTCCCAAAAGGGCTACAAGCCGAAGTCATACTTCGGCTTTCCGAAGGAGGGCATGTGATGGACGAAGTGCCATGATCTTGGCCACTAACTTCGGATGAGGGGCCAAACGCCTGACATAGCCGACCTTGAAAGACCCATCGCACCAACCTCGGAGAGTTACTGTATCGCCTCCCCGTCAGAGGACGAATAAACCAACTTCGGAAGAGTGAGAACACCCCGAAGAAACGGTGTCACCCCGGGAGAAGTCCTTGCTCGTCTACCTAAAAGGTAATGTCGGCCGGATGGACCTCGGAGGGGTGATGGGTGATACGAACGAGTCTCTAACATATTTGCCCGTACGTCCTAGACGTTGACCTCAAGCATTCTGACAGGCCACTGTAGTCCATGCTCTGGCACACTGAGACACGATTCTTGACAAACCATTGCCCGAGAAAGCCTGCACATGGCTGACCACTTTCCTGTTTAAGAGGTATGGATCGTATCCATCCATACACGTGTCATGATCAGGAGGGTTCATTTTCTCCTATTTATAGCAGGAAAAACTCTGGGCAGAGGGAGGGGGGCTGGACAGGAGCTTTGGAGAATACTCCAGAGTCCCAGTTTTCTCCTCTCTTCTCCTCTAGGCATGCCAGAAAAATGCCTCTGGCGTGATGCTTCTCCTTATGTGCATGCCAGAAAAATACCCCCAGCCAGTTTATTTTTTGCCTATTCTTTGCTATTTAGCGGCACTGACTTGGGCGTTGGAAGCTCCTCCCCGGAAAACCGCTCTGGGGACCTCCTAACCCCTATTTTCTGTATATTTCAGGCCGAACCGCTTGAAGATGTCAGCTTTTTCAGGCTCCTTCTTGCACCGGAAATCCTTCATGGCCCCCGCTCTCCATCGTAGGATGGCCACCTATGACATCCCTCAGGAAGTCCCTGTCACCCCCGTCGTGGAGCCACGGCGGGATCGTGAACGATGGCAAACCCAATGCCATCACGTGGCAAGGGCCCATTGAAGATATCAAGTGGACTAATGACAAGAAAGAAGGCTAAGGAGTTTACTAGTGCACTTCAAGCTTTTGTCTCAAACTTCTTCATGGAGAATGGACTTGAAATTTTACAATGAGCTATTGGAACATTCATGACATCATGTGGAGATGATGTCCAAGCTTGGTACTCAATTCTAGAATGCCTAGACAAGTCCAATGACAAGGAAACCTAAGGGCACCCCCTAAGTGTACCCTCAGAGCCTCCTTGAAATGTTTTAAGGCCATTTTACTCCTACAATAAAAATGTTTGAGCTTTAACATCTTTTCAAAATTTAATAGGAAGTATCAAGTTAATAGAACACAAATATTCAAGCTTGAAGTTGAAGATACAAGCTAAAACCCTAAAGAGCCCATAAGTGCACCAAAGAAGACCATTTTGGGGTTTTTAGGGCCAAACTTGTATTTGCCCTTTATTTTATTTATTTTCATGATTATTTAAATTATTTAGGATGTTATTTAGGCTATGGAATTGATTCAGCTTGCATGGGATAAGTGGCATACACTGCACACCTTAAACACATGTTAAAAGTGTGTAGGAATCCTAGTTAGACTAGGTTTTCTTAAGTCTTTTGTACCTTGGTTTCCTATGTGACTTGGGCAGTGAATTTTTCTGAGTCTTTTACCCTAGTTTAGGCCTATAAATAGGCACATATTCTGGTTGTAAAACATAGCCTTTCGGTGAGGACTACCTTGGTGCACAAGTTGCTTGTATTTTTGGTTTTCTTATACTTCTTGTTTCTAATCACAACTTGATTAGGGGCGGGGGTTTAAATCTAGTTTGTTTGATGTCTTTTGGGGCTTGAAAAACATCTTGGATGCATTTCTTGGTCATTATACCAAAAGGGTTCGTATCAGCAAACTATTGCCAAGTTCAAAAAGATTCAAGAAAATTAAAAGCAGCCAATACAAGAACCACAGCCTATGTGCATAAAAGAATGAGAGACTTGGAGTTTGAGGTTGATGACAATGTTTTCGCTAAAAGTTGTACCAACCAAAGGCATTGTCAAATTTAGTAGAAGAACCAAGTTAGCTGTAAGATACATAGGTCCTTATGAGATCTTGGACAGAGTTGGCAAGGTAGAATACAAGTTAGCTCTACCGCCAAGCATGTCAAGTGTTTATAATGTTTTTCACATCAGCATGCTTAAGAAGAGTCTATTGGACATAAGCATGCTATTGTAATGGAAGACATGCAGTTGGAACCTAACTTGACATATGAAGAGAAACCTATAACTATCTTAGCCAAGGATACTAGAAGGTTAAGAAACAAGCTCATTTCCATTGTTAAAGCTCAGTGGTCACACCACTCTAAAAAAGAAGCAACCTAGGAAACTGAAAAAAGACCTTATGGAAAGGTATCCTATAGAATACCTGAAGCTAAAGGCAATTTTGGAGGACCAAAATTTTTAAGGCAGGGAGGATTGATACGACCTCACAAAAATTGGAGAATTACAAAGTGTGGCATAATGGTCAAAAACCATTATATTGTGTAATTCTCTTCATAGTGATTAAAGTATGAGGGGTAGAAGGTGCAATGGACACCTCCTTAAAAGCATTCCAAGTTGGTAACTTGGCCCCAAGAAAAGCCTTAAGGATTGCTTGTTTGTTAAGCAACCTATGGACTTTTTTGTAAGGTTTTGAAAATTTAGGTACTTAATTGCAAACTCTCAAGAGAGAGTTTTGGAGAGTTATGGGAAGGATATGAATAATATGAAAGTGCTATTATAGGACAAAATTGGTTATGGAAGATAGCTAACAACAAAGAAAACACAAAAAGGCGTAAAGGACCTAAGTATTCTAATGTAGGCCTTAAGATGTGTATGTATTTGATTTATGTCAAATTGAGCAATTTGGAGTTTTCCCACCTAGGGAGGGTGGATTTGGCTTGGAAATTAGTAAAATATGTGGGAAAAATGTGGAGCAATAAGTTTAAGAGAAAGAAACCATGCTTATGGGCAAGGAAAAGGACTTAAAGCAAGGTTAAGTTTGTGAAGTGTGTTTTATGCACTTAAGTTCATTTTAGCCCATTTAAGTGGCCAGCTCACTTATCTCTCTCCCATTTTTGGCCTCCTCCAACCCAAGAACACAGTCATACTTCCTTCATAGCCACCACACCTTTAAACTTGCAATTGATTGAAATTGAAGGCAAAAGGAAGCAATTGGAAGCAAACTAGAGCTATTGCTTGGATACTTAAAGGATTAAGCTTGATTTTTGGCCTAACAACTTTTGTAAGGGTTCTCTTGCTCTCAAGGATTTTCTCTATATTTTCAAGCAACAATGGAGCTAGGGCTAAGCTTGGAAGAGATTCATGAGCTTGATGAACCAAACTTAGTGAGGGGAGTGCACTTATTGAAGGTTTTGTGACCTAGTGTGAAGTGCACAATGATGGCAATGAAGTGAGCGTTTCTAGAGCCCAAATTTAGTACTAACTAGTGTTAAAATCCTGCTAAGACCAAGCATTAGCTTTAGGAAGCCTGTTATAGTGATTTATTTAAGTTTGTTGCATGTTTTATGGACTAACCTATGGTTATTGTTGCTACCTCATTTCATGTGTTTGTTGGTTGTGAATGGCTACTGCATTTGGTTGCTATATCTTGTATATATGTATTGTGGTTTTGTGTTTTAGTGTCTTTGGATGCAGGTTTTGATGATGGTTATATTACCTATTGAATCCAAGTGCTACCCTTACTAAGTTTCTCAATGAAACTTACTCAACTCAATTATGTCATTTGAGGTCCAGCTGAGAGATCACCTTCAAACTAACCTTTGTGGTTTTATTTTTGCTCTAAATTTTTAGGTACTTAAACTTCCATATGTCTAGTTGTGATCCAGAAATTTTGGTGATTTTTGGAACACATTTGGTATTTTTAGTGATGGTGTTTATTTTCTTATGCAACAGCTGTCCAACATCCTATTTCTAGAGTCCATTGTGTCTCTAGCACTCCTGTAATTTAGAATGCATATTTAGCTAAGTTAAGACTATTATGTAGTGCATGTATGCATGTATATGTAGTGTATGTAAAATGAGACAAGTATGTGAACATTTGAGTAATGTTTTACCTTTGTACGTGATGTGGTGCAAAGCTGCCTAAGTGTGAATGATAGGCAGCTTACTTGTAAATTCTGTTTTCACCACATAAAGTTGCTAGATGATAGCTTTGGAGGGCTTACTCTTTTTGAGTGAAGTGTTTTCACACTTACAAAATTTTGTATGGCCAAAATGGTCATAAACTGACCAGAATTTTGACTCTACACTCAAAGTTCTATATCTCCCTATGTAGAAGGAATCGTGCTATGAAATTTTGACCACACCTAGATGACATCTAAGGGTTTAACTAGGATTTGGAATTTCTAAATTTAGGGTCCTATGGCCAAATATATGAAGTTTCAAATTTGACTAAGTTAATGTTGATTTGGTCAGAATTTTGTAACCAATTTCAAAAATCCATAACTTGGTCAATAAATGGGCTATTGATGTAAAACAAAAATTCCTTGGTTTCCCTAAGTATCTAATTGATAATGGAGGAAGGAAAATAGGAGGTTACATGGCTAGATTAATACAGTTTATTAGGGGAAGTTTGGGTGCAGTGGCTGGAATTTTTTAACCTAGTAAGAATGTTTAATGTGTGGAAGCTAAAACTAAGACTTATGCTAGTGTTTTCCTTCTTAGCTGCCATAGTGTGTATAAATGTGAATTTGTGTGTTATGGTTAGATGAATATGCATGTATTTACATAGTGCTCAAGAGGTTCACTTGAGTATGTACACTATGGGTGTTGTTCTAGTGACCTACAGGACACACCAATCTTGAGAGTTTAAATACATAGTTTTGGCACCACAACTGGACTACCCTAGAGTGGGTAACACCATTGGGATCCACTTTGTTCTTACTTTTTAGACTTGGCAGTCAAGAAACTTGACGGGGTGTCACACCCTACACAGGGCCCAGCCTATGCACTTAAAGTACTAGTCAAGTGTGCAGCCAAGACACTAAATTCTTTTATATCCAATTAGTGTGTTCATAGTGGTTTCTATACATGTACTTAACTCTTGGTCATATACTTTACACATAATATCATATGGTTCCCATTAGGGCTAAGTCCTAGGAGGTGCCCCAAGAGGCTTGCCATTTCACCTATAATTGTTACTTGCAACACAAGGTAAGAATTATGTACCATTTTACTTAAGTGTTTCGGATGTGTGCTCATCAAGTGTGGTGTTCCAATGCATGGCAACCAAGAATCCCATACTCATCAGATTTTGAAGTCATAGGATTTTCCATGTATCATGAAACAACTAAAACAATCAAGTACACAAACTCTTAAGTACAACTTAGGCTTTCATTTATAGAACATGCACAAAAGGCATATGCCATCCGATGCTCATTCATCCATATATACATTAAACTAGTACTAAGGTTCCTTGGAACATTACCAAGAGCACTCAAAATAGAAAACATCACCTATTTGTGCATTTACAAGCCCATGTACTAATAGTACCTGAAAGCTACCTTAAGGGTATAGTACAAAACTAAGGTTTGTTGGAAAAGTCTTACAACTACACCCATAATCAAGAGTGCCATCCATAAAACTAATGCCCATGAACACACATCCATAACTCTAGACTTGTCCCATGCTCAACACAAGCCAGAAAAACTCAAACACATGAGTTTGGGCAATAACCACAATACTTGCGCTAAGTACATAGTAAGCCAAGCTCTCGGTCTAGTACATACCTTGGCACCACCGAACACTAGCCTAGCACATAAGCAACTATTCAAGCTCAAAACCTTTTCCTGTAAAATATACAAAATGGGGCATGAGTTTTAAAACTCAGTAAAGAATTCACTACAGCTCATTTTAGCTTATTTAGTTAAGCCCGAGGGTTTAACCCATAATCAAGTTCTACCTGCAATCAAGGATAAGAAAACACCGAAACACAACATATACAACAACATACACATAATAACTACAACTAAAAATGGTTAGCAAGCACAAACAAGCAACCAAAGCACACAACTCACACACCACACACTTAGTTCTTTCTCGGCTGAAAGCCAACTAGCATGTACACACACACTTTTCCATCAAGCTTCATACTCATTATCACCCATTCCACTAGAGCTCCAAGTTTAACTATAGGTTGGCCTACCCATATTGAACTTTAGTACTTACCATTAGTAACTAGCTAGCCACCATACCACATATAGCCAAAGGTACCACATAAGCCCCTATAGCATTCTAAGGTCATCTAGCTTAAACTACTATCACTTAGAAGCCAAAATACTAACTTGAACATGGAACAATACCAAAATCAAGTGGTATACCATGAATCCTTACCAATTCCTTCATTTGAGCTTTCGGTCACACTTGAATCTCCAAGACTAAGCTTGACAACACAACTACAACGTCACCAATGGCCGAAATCACCAAATGTGAGCTTGATTCTTCAATTCAAGCTCCAATCAACAAGAATTCAGCATGAACCCAGCCTTCCTTCATCAAGAACAACAATGAACTTGCAACAATGAAGTTCAAACCTGAGTACATCCGGCTACACAAAGTGGAGATATGCAAAATTCTCACATGTGCCACATGGCTCACAAAATGGCTCTAACACCTTTCACGGCATTACACAATTTTGAATGGTTCAATTAAATCCTTCCATGCATCTTAGCATCACTATTAGCACTCGATTAGTAGTACATTTTGGCCCTTAAACTTTGTTTCTCACCATTACCAACTTAAGCCATTTTACATGCACATTTTGACTACCCATATTATTACCCATTTTCATTTAAGTCCTTCTTTGTTTTAATATATTTGTCTTGCATTTTTGGTGTGGCCAAGCATTGAGGTGGGGTCTTGACAAGGGGTACTCTTCATAACTTAAGTCCAAGGTGTTAAATACCGTTACCGCTAGGTATACCGCACCCCGAATTTCTAAGGTATACCGCATGGTATACTGCATTGCATACCATTACCGTTACCACAAAAAATAAATGTTAGAATATTATTTTTGAATGACACAATTTGGTTAATATTTTATTTTTACACATTTTATATGTATTCTAATTTTTCTCAGCATAATTTGTCAAATATAAATAAAATATATATGATAGAAGATATTTTTTCAACACAAAAAACATAAAAAAATGTTA
Organism: Aquilaria sinensis; assembly: GCA_005392925.1. Taxonomy (NCBI): domain Eukaryota; kingdom Viridiplantae; phylum Streptophyta; class Magnoliopsida; order Malvales; family Thymelaeaceae; genus Aquilaria; species Aquilaria sinensis. The sequence goes on from SMDT01000830.1 coordinate 73,585, forward strand.
TATATGGAACAAAATAAATAATACTAAAAAAACTAATTTATTGATATAAGAGAAAAAATATTTTAATAATAACAATACATTTTCTAATACCATATTGAGTTCCTAGGTAGCTCAACATATGCCGCTTCTTTCCTAACTTGTTCTACGAAAGCAACATATTCATCTCACATCATCCAAAAGAGTACAAAAAGTAACTATGAATTCAAAAAAAAAAAGGGAGATAGAAACAAATGTTGCAAGTGACCAGCTGACCATGCATCCTTTAATTTTGCATATACTACAAAAATAAATAATATCATTCATTAATTTTTTATATTAATTAAGAAAAGTAAAAAAATTTAAAGTAAATGTTTATTTATTTTATGATTTGTGTATTAATTATATTTTAATGATTTATATTTTTACGATATTTTGATGTAAAAAAATATATGTGAAAAATAAAATACCGTGGTATGTACCACGCAGTATTTGTGATATACCTCAATTTTTTGACAAAATACATACAAAAAGTGTACGGTATGTGATATACCACAAAATACCATGGTATACCGTGGTAAATCGCACAGTAAAATGACAAAACGTGAAAACATTTGTACCGCATACCACGTTCCTGTGGTAAGCGGTATACCACGGTATTTAATTCAGTGCTTAGGTCTTCCCTTTTTGGAATAACGGATGGGGCCAACATTTGCCTGGGGTTCACAATGCATTTTCTTAAGGAACTCGCATGAAAGATATTGTTAACATGGACCAAACTTGGTGGCAAAGCCAACTAATAAGCTACTTTCCCCACCCTTTCGGGGATTTCAAAAGGACTAATGTATCTTGGAGCCAACTTACCCCTTTGGCCAAACCTAGCCACACTCTTTTATCGGGGAAACCTTAAGCAGTACTTTGTCTCCTACTTAAAATTCCAAATCTTCCCTCTGCACATTGGCGTACTTGGCCTACCGGTTTGAGACAGCTTTGATCCTCGCTTGGATTAAATTAATCTTTTTCGTGGTTTCAATAATGATTTGCCGTGGTTTCAGTAATGATTTCTAGGCCAACAACCACTTCATTTGCCTTATTTGCCCAACAATGAGGCGTCACACACTTACACCAATACAAAGCTTCATAGGGTGCCATCTTAATATCTTCTTGATAGTTATTATTATAAGCGACCTCAATCATGGGCAGATTTTAGTCCCAATCCCCTTTAAAATCCATCACACAACTTTGCAACAAGTCTTCTAAGGCTTAGATCACCCGCTCAATTTGCCCATCAATCTAAGGGCGATAGGTAGTACTTAGGCTCACAATGGAACTCATAGCCTTTTGAAAGGCATTCCAGAAATTTGAGACAAAACGAGGATCTCTATCAAATACAATCTGATCAGGGATTCCATGGGGTCTCACCACTTCCCAAATATACAATTGGGCCAACTTCTCCATGGTATAAGTAATCTTAATAGGGATAAAGTGTGCCAACTTTGTTAACCTATCCACCACCACCCAAATTAAGTCATCCTGACTTCTTGTGTTGGGTCACCTGACACAAAGTCCATGGTGATGAACCCAACTTTCTCTCCAAGATGGGTAAACTTTGCAACATTCTTGATTGCTTTTGGTGCTCTGCCTTCACCATTTGACGAGGCACTTAGACACATATTCATAGATGTCCTTTTAAATTTTGGCCACCAAAAATGAGTCGTAAGGTCATAGTACATCTTATTCACACTAGGGTGAACATTAAGCTTACTCGTATGTGCCTCTTGCAACACTTGTTACCTTAGGTCACATGGCACATAGAGCCGGTCACCATAGTAAAGCAACCCATCCTTTTACTGAAATTCTTTCAATATAGTACCATGCCTTTCCTCCTTAAAAACTTTCTTTAAGTTTCAGTCCTTGTCCTTAGCTTCCTTAACCATAGCTAGCCACACTGACTGAATCTCGAGGACTACAACGAGAGCCATTTTCTAGTCTTGCAATGTTTCAAATAAGACCAAGAACTGTTCCACATTGGAACTTTCTAAGGTAGTAGCTACTTGATCCCTAGAAAGAATTACCCCAGAATACTTATGGCTCAAGGCATTGGCAACCACATTGCCTTTACCTGAACAATAGTCTATCAAGCAATCATAGTCCATGATATACTCTATCCACCTTCTTTGCCTCATGTTTAGGTCCATTTGGGTAAACAAGTACTTTAGACTCTTATGATCCATTCTTAAAAGACCTTCCTATAAGGTAGTCTCTCGAGAGCTTTAAGGCAAACGCAATGGCTGCCAACTCAAGATCATGCACTAGGTAATTTAATTCGTTAGGCCTTAACTGCCTAGACCCATATGCAATCACTTGTTTATCCTACATCAACACACACCGTAATCTTGTCCTAGATGCATTGGTATACACCACAAAAGTCTTACGTCGATCTGGTAGGATTAAGATGGGAGTAGAAATTAACCTTTTCTTAAGCTCCCAAAAACTTTCCTCACATTTAGAAGTCTAGATGAACTTCTATACGTTTTTTTTCAAGGCAGTCAATGAAGAAGCTATCAAAAAAAATTTCTCAAGGAATCTTTGGTGATATCCTACCAAACTGAAGAAACTTCGAATTTCAGTTACAGGTGTTGGTCGTTTCCACTCTACCACTACCTTTGCCTTTTCTGGGTCCACACTTAGGCCTTGTGCATTTATGATATGCCTAAGGAAAGGAATTTCACTTGCCTATAATTGGCACTTAGATAGTTTTGCATAATACTGGTTGTCTTCAAGCACTTGCAAAGCTATCTTTAAATGTTCTTTATGTTCATAAGGAGCCTTAGAGTACACCAAAATATCATCAATGAACTCCTTAACAAACTGATCTAGGTAGGGCCTAAAAATCTAGTTCATGGCATCCATGAAAACTGCCAGAGCATTAGTTACTCCAAAAGGCATAACCGTGTACTAATAATGCCCATACCTAGTCTTGAATGCAGTCTTCAGGATATCTTTTTCCCTTACTCTCATCTTAAAGTATCCAGACGTTAGGTCAATTTTGGAAAAGACCTTTGCCCCTTTTAACCCATCAAATAAGAATTGATCCTAGGCAATGGATATTTGTTCTTTACAGTCACTACATTCAGTTTCTTATAATCTATTGACAAATGTAAGGTTCTATATTTCTTTTTCACAAACAACATAAAGTTACCATATGGGGAAACACTTGGCCTTATAAAGCCCTTATGAAGCAGCTCTTTTAGCTACTTTTTTAGCTCATCCATTTCAAGTGCTAACATTCGACATGGCAGTATAGAAATCGGTTTTGTGTAAGGCTGTAAGTATATGGAGAATTCAATCTCCCTATTTGAAGGTAAGCCTGGGAGGTCTATAGGAAAAACTTCTAGAAATATATTGGCTATTAGGATTTTCTTAAGTTACTGTTTGACTGCCACCCCATTCAATGAATAATATTCTTCCTCACTCACAATGGGAATGGACTACATCGATTTGAGATGCAAACTTTTTGCATTATTTGCCAAACCGTCACACTTACCGTTGAGGTATCCTCAAGGCTAACCTTATAATCTACACAATCGATGTAGGCCTTATACCTACTTAACCAATCCATTCCGAGAACAACATCATATGGGATCGAGGTCAGATCCTAAAGGTCACACAAAAACCTATAACCTACTAACTCCAACGAATACCCCTTAACCATTTCATTGGTGAAAATAATATTCCTCCCAACAGTCTTAATAAATATCATCTCATCCATAAAAGTTCTTTGCAATCCTAACTTGACAACCATGCTTAAGGAAATGACAGAAATAGTAGCACCGGTATCAAACAAAATCTTAATACTATTATCTAGAACATCAAAGTTACCTTGCATAGCTATTAGCTCTCTCGGTGTCTGGCCCATCAGGGTAAAAACACATGGCTATACAAAGGCTCTGGTAGATCCATTTCCAACTCCTGAGGCCCTTGGCCTTGCTTTTGCCTAAGCCTTAGGCATTCCCTATCCCAATTTCTAGGCTAGCAGTAGTAATTACAAATATCAGTCCCAAGGGAGCATGGTTTGTTACTATGAAACTACTTACACTTAGGGCATTGGACCTTCTCGATCTTCTTGCCTTTCTTGGAGGAACCTTGGTATCCTCCTAGGTTAGGGCTTTTTCCCGACAATCTTGAGTGCACCGAGAACCTTGGCTCAATAGCCTTATCCTTGGGTTTTGCCTCCATCAACTCCCTTTCTAATGCCAATGCCTTTTGAACAGCCTTATGATAGGTCCGAACCCCAATAACAGGTAAGAAACTCCTCAACTTTACCTTAAGTCCATGAATGAACTTCTTTGCCTTATGTTTAGCCTTCCTAGCCAAATAAGGAGCATACCAGAAAAGAGAACTAAACTTCCTCTCATACTCATGGATCGTCAAACTTCCTTGAATCAACTCATCAAATTCTATCCTTTTTTGATCTTTGGCCACTTCCTATTGAATTCATTCCAAAATTCCTTCTAAAATTTGGTCCAATCAAGTTCCTTATGCCTTTGCCCAGGTCTACCTTCATTGTAAGAATTAAGTCTCTCCATGACATCTTTCCACCATAACGAAGCCTTGCCTTCATGAAGAAAGGCACTAAGTCCATCTTAGCCTTGTCATCCAACTTCATGTTCTCAAAGATTTCATTAATCTGCTACAACCGTCCTTTAGCCACATCAAGATCACCCACACCATTAAACTTGTGAATGTTGATTTCTTAGCATATCGCGACAAGCCCCATGTGGTTTAGAATAACGAGTCTCCTCCTTTTCCTACGACGATGGATATCCTCCTCATCCTCTTCCTCACTATCATCTTCAACATTCACTTGAGCATATTCAGGCACTTGCTCTTGACCTTGCTCTTGCCCTTGTGGTGGAGGATTTTTCCCCTGACCTTGGTGCACTTTGGCCCATACCCTATTAGGTTCCTCGAAGGTCTCCCCTCCATTTGGAGGTTGAACATGCTCCTCAAGTAGGATAGCCATGTCATGCAGCATCTAGTCCATAAATTCATTGAGCTACGTAACAAAGCCACAACTTCTCTCAAATCTACCCCATTTGGATCACTTGTTCCCGCACCAAAAAACTTGAGCCTCAACATCATCATCTGACCAAGTGTTAACCGTGATACCTACAACCAAAGCCAAAAGACCACACCCAAAGCAACTTATAAGTAGTACTAACTATACTTAGCACAAGGAACACTTAGATCTTAGTTCACTTATTGCCTATAGTAGGACCATTTACCTACTCTGACACTAAAACTATCACAGAGCAGGGTCCAAGTGCCCTAATTTGCTAAAATTCTAAGCCTTTTAGGACAATGATTCCACTTAGTTACTATTGGCTAACCATTACTTGAAGGTAAATTAAAACATTTTATGTGCAACTAGCTTCTTAGCTTAACCTGCGAGAAGATAAGCATGTGTTTGTCCTGGCGATACAACAATTAAGTAAACCATTTAAGAAAACATCACTTGAACATTCATTTAAAACATAGTTAACACATCCCAAGACAACAAAATACTAGTTACTTCAACTTCAGGCAATAGTTTGTGCATACTCTACACCATTAGCATGCACCCAAAAGTAACACAATGGTTTAACACTACAATGTATCCCAATAAAGGCAATATCTTAATACATATGGTACTATACTTATACAAGGCAAAATTCTTTACCAAGATCCATCACTTGAGCGCTACCTTTGAGCTATCAAGCTCCAAATGCAAGTCCATTTTTTATCCTTGTGCACCACTTAGCCTATAAACTGTAAAGGCATAACACTTAGTTTGTACAAAGCTTAACTCTCAAGTAATCTTTGAATCTCAAGGACCCTAGTACATAAGTACCTGTAAAAAAAAAAAACTTAGCCCACAACTATCCACTTAGTTTTTAGACTTAGTGTTAGAACCTGTACAACAAACTTAATGGATTTAGTGCATGAACGTACTTAGTAAGGGTCCCTTGGGGTACCTACAAAGAAGATAGCAAGCAACCATGCAAATATGGCATACAAAAAAATGAACAACCAACCAACAATCAACATAACCAATAGCATAAAATATATGCAATGCATGAATGTATGATATGTGATAGCCAAAGGGCTATTACCCTTGGAGAATTCCGAAATTAACCTGAGGAGCATCACCCTCGGAGAACATGAGTGACCAACCTCGGGAAAGAGGGGCCCTTACCATCCTCAGAAAAGAACACCGCCCTATAACTAAAAGGCCAGGGTCCCCGAGATCTCCGGATCACCTCGCCAAAATCCACCCTTGGTGAGGTAAGTACGACCTCGGTGGCCAGCCACCATCCTCAGGAAATAACTGTTGGGTTTCGGGAGCCAAACAGTGCAGCAAAATTTAACCAAAACCCTCCAGGATCCAAGCAAAATGAGGTAAACTGGGAGTTCAAAAATTTTCATACCTAATTTTCGGTTGAGATCTCTCACTCAACTGTAGAGTCGAATCACAAAACTTGAATAGTTAACGTGTTCAAGCTCTCTATGGTATCTACACGAGCCTCTCAGGATCACAACGCTTCCACCATGTTCTGGCAGATGCGTTTCTCTTGCGCTCGCAGTGCTAGCTTGCATCCTCCAAGAAATTGCAAGAGAAGAGTGCGGCTGTGCTTTTTGGGAGGCCAGGGCAAGCAGACCAGTGAATTTCTCACTAGAAGTTGTATTTATAATGAGACTCAACTTCTAGTCCTAATGGGTTTCAAAGCCCTGATCCAATTAGGCTTTAATTTCAGGCTTAATAATGGCTCAACTATTGGGGCCATTATTAATACAAAATTATTGTGAAACCAAAACCCAAATTATTAGCCCATGCACTCTAATGATCCAAATAGCCCTATGTGTGCGACCCAATAGGCTCTTACCACGTTGGCAATGATCATAAATCACATTTATGATCATAAGCAATGAGCAGTGTCTAGCAACACATCATTGCTACCCAAGTGACAAGATTGTCGATGATTCGACTAAACCTTTATGATCATCACCGATATATGCCATTGTCCCTTTGTTCGAGATATCAAGACTAAGCACGAGGCATGGAATGTGCCACTCTCGTATAGCCCAATATTTGGTTTCTTGATTACCGAATAGACCAACTTAAACTGATGACATTGATATCGTATAACAACTCATCCGAGCATGGCCATGCATTTTTCTAAGTCTTACTCTATCAAGGGGCCCGAAGATATCACTCCTGTTACATAGGAGGGACAAATCCCATCTTGATCATACAAATCCCTCCACATGATATGTGACATACCCAATGACCTCCTTCAAGTTCACTCAGTTACGAGCAACAAAGGAAAGTATCAAGGTATGTGACTCACATGTAGGGAACCTTGACGATCTTAGGTCGAAGGACTACATATACCATGATCACTATGAGAATCACTTATGACACTCATATAACAATCCATGTAGTGTTCTCATGGTGGGTCCGTCCAGTAACAAGTTCTCCAACTTGTACCCATATGCAGACTACATATCTCATATTAATCTCTACATATGCTAGTCGTTATGTATTTTTGCAACCTGCTCCACAATAATACTAGACTAAGGGTGTTTGAGAATATCATTATTCTTGGGTTACAATTATGTTTGTTAAGTTACGCAGAAACAAAACAACAAACATAATTGCTGGATTAATGCCTTAATAAAATATCATGACTCAATGTGCAAAAATACAATCATGTCATGATTGGCATTTTGGGCACAACACTAACAATAACGGGGCCGACCTCGGAAAGGGTACGCACTAGCACCTTTGGAATGGTGAACCCACCGAGTCTGGGAAAGCATATCGCCATCCTTGGAAGTTAAAAGCGTCCATCGAAGGTGCCCCATTCTCCCAAGGGGCCTATTCTGACAGCCCTCAGTAATGGTATCGGACCGAGGGGGACCTTCTATTTTGAAGGGTCTTGAGAAGATACGACAAAAATGGTTAAGGAGCCTCTGACACAGAGACCTCGCACATGCCCCTGCCACAGACACCTTTGGCTAGAATGGCATAGGCCAGCTGGAGTTACATATCTGCAGAGGTATGGATCGAATCTGGCCGAACGCGTGTCATAATCTCAGCAGGTTGTGTCAAACGGCCTCCTCCCTATGCCCTCCTATAAATACTAAGAAAGACCTTGGTAAGAACATAGGAGACTCTTTCTACCCTCTACCCTCCACTCTGCTCCTTACTTATCCTCCTATTCCTAACTTGGGCGTCGGAGGCTCCTCCCCCGAAAACACAGTCCAGGAAGTCTCTAACCCTTGCTTTACTGAGTCTTACAGCCACACTTACACAGGAAGTCTCTCATTCAGATACCTTCATACCGGAAGTCTTTGCTTCAAGCCACTATGTCACGTAGCGAGGATGCCAACGGGCATCACATGGCGCCATCTATGGGAAATCACTCCCAGGTTGCCATTGTTTAGACTCAGCGTTCTAAGGACAAGGGACTCCCGAGGTCCCCATCCACGCCAAAAACTCAACCAGCAACTGAACAACCTACCGCAAGAACTTCTTTGCCTGAGGACGAACATCCTATAACGGTCACGATGGGCTTCTTAAGAGATTTTCAATGCTCCATTGTGGCCGAGATGGCTTAGCAGCTAGACCGAAGGTGGTCTCAACCACCTTTGGGTCGAAGAACCTCCTCAACAGCAGCCCGCTAGGAAAGAAGTCCTAAATCTACTCACCGGAGTTCATGAAGTGGGCGCTCCCATGACGAGTCTTCAATAGAGGACGTACTCATCGGGGCATGTCCTACTGGAGAAACGATCTTAAAAGATCCCAGGACTTCCCACCGGTGAAGTCCATCCCCGTACGGGAGGTCTTAATCCCCCCGTCGACACAGCTACTCCCCAAAAAGGACGCGTCAGTTTCCATTGCCGGAGGTCACCAAGAAACAAGAAGCGGTTGGTACTACAGCGCTCATGGAGAAGATCTTGGAGAGGCTGGGAAAGGTAGAGAAGAAGATCGCTCGGAAGCCCGTCTGATCAAGGTTGTTGGAGACCTTCACCGGAGATGAATCACTCTTCATCCGAGTAGTGGTTGAAGCGCCTATGCCGAGCGATTTCTGAGTGCCACGGTTAGAGACATACGACGGACGTAGTGACCCCCAAGCGCACCTGACAAAGAACAGGCGCAGCATGGTGCTACATGGTGTCGATGATGCCACCCTTTGCAAATATTTTAAGGTCACCTTCTCCGGGCCGGTGACTGCGTGGTACAACTTCTTGGCCCCAGAACCATAATGGGTTTCTAGGAGTTGTCCACGGCGTTCACTCAACAGTTCATGAGAAGTAGGCCGATGGCTAAAATGCCCAGCCAGATGTTCGACATAGCGTAGAAGATTGGGGAAACTATCCGTGACTATGTCGAAAGGTTTAATCGGGAAGCCCTGAGTGTCCCAGACGTCCGGCCCGAGATCCGTATCCTCGCAATGATCAGGGGACTTCGGAGGGACTCATAATTGTTCTATGAGTTCTCCAAAGACCCCCCAGACACCCTTCGTGAGTTCTATCGGAGGGCAGAGCAATACATGACAACTGAGGAACTCTAGATGGGACGGCCAAAATCCAATCACATTTGGCCCAAACGTCTAAGCCACCAACCTCGGTATCCTGTCGAGGTTGTAGGGAGACCTCGAAAGTAAAAGCGCAAGAAGTCGATGACCTTCACTCCCCTCAACAACACAAGAACAAACATCCTGATGGCCTTGGAGAGGCAGGGGGCTACGATCCAATGCCCGAAGGCCATGACCTCGAAGAATAAGAAAAATATGAAGAAGTTCTGCCAGTTTCACCGAGATCATGGGCATGACATTGAGGACTATTTCCAGTTGAGGAAATACATCAAGTCTCTTATCAAGCAAGGCCAACTTCAGCAATACTTGCGAATGCCTTCCCCCAAGCGAAGGAGGGAAGAGGAAAGAAAAAAAGATGGGGAGTATGATTCCGACCGACGTCAGAACTAAAGTCCTAGAAAGAATCCACCACCCCCTGTAGGAGTCATCCAGATGATCACCACGGGAATACGCTCATCCGAAAGGAAGAGAAAGATACGGGAAATCTCCATGATGGAGTACGGTAACCCATCGAACAGGCTGGTTCAAAAGGATGGGTCTACTGTTAAGTTCCCTCATGACGATCCCCTCCTTATCATGGCAGGATAAGGAGTTGGGATGTAAAAAGGGTACTCCTCGACAATGGCTCTAACACTGATGTCCTATTCTCTCATTTGCTGCCGAACTTGGGGATTTCAAGAGGCGACCTCAAACCTGTCACTTCCCCCACCTTTAGGGTAGGGCCATCCAAACTTCCTGTCCTTGGATTTATTGATCTACCCCTGATGTTGAGAGGAACTTCGATTCAGAACAAGGAAGAGCTCTTTACCTTCGCAATGACAAGGTTCATAGTCATGGATGCTCCTTCGTCATACAATGCCATCCTCTAGAGATAGATGCAAGGGAATCTCTATATCCATCCAGATGTGAAGTACCTAACTGTCACCTTCACAACAAAGGACAGGGACGCCAAGATATTCATAGATCAATTCAAAGTAAGGAAAGTCTTCATCAAGGCAAGACAAAGCTTGACAAAGGTCCATGAGCAGACTTTGGGAGAAAGAGCCATGCTCAACGAGGAGGAAATAGAGGAAGGAGTAGGTTACTTTGAAAAAATAGAAACAGAGGATGTAGAACTTGTCCCAGGCCGAAGCACCTGAGTGGGGAAAAAGCTAGCCGAAGGTGACAAGGAAAAGCTTGTATCTTTTCTGTTGATGAACAAGGATTTGTTTGCCTATTCTCCAAAGGACATGCTCGGGGTAGACCCTGGTATAATTTAACATAGTCTTAGAGTATGCCCATAAACAAGGCCTATTAGACAAAAACAGTGTAGCCTCTTCGCGTATAAGAATAACTTGTTAAAACCAAAGTCTGACGACTGATAGAGGTGGGTGTAATAAGGGAAGTCAAATATCCCGAATGGCTTAGCAATGTCGTTATCGCCACAAAGGAAGGGAGTGATAAACTTCAAATGTACATCAACTTCCAAAATGTGAACGATGCTTGCCCGAAGGATTCATATCCTCTGCCACCAATAGACCAATTGGTGGAGTCAACTACCGAATATGGTCTTCTTAGCTTCCTCGACGCCTTCAGTGGATACCACCAAATTCAGATGGATCCCAAAGATGAGGAGAATACCGCCTTCATCACTGAAGTTGGTACCTACTACTATATCAAAATGCCCTTCGGTCTTAAGAATGCTGGGGCTCCATACCAAAGGCTGATGAACAGGGTGTTCAACTCCAAATCGGAAGGAATATGGAAGTGTACATTGGTGATATGATAGTTAAGAACAAATTGCCTAGTAATCATATCCTAGATTTAAAGAAAACATTCTATCAACTTCAGGAATTCAGAATCCATCTCAACCCAGAGAAGCACGTGTTCGAGGTAAATGCAGGCAAGTTCCTTGGATTTATGATATCAGAAAGAGGAATCAACGCCAACCTAGAAAAGGTTAAAGCCCTGCTGGGATTCCGAACTCCCACAACAATCAAGGATGTGCAAAAGCTGACTGTGAGAATCACTTCGTTCAATAGATTCATCTCCAGATATGGGGATAGGTGCCGATCGTTCTTTGAAGTGCTCACCAAAGCAGCAAAAAATGAAGGTACCTTAGGTACGGGGGAGCATCCTTGGATCGAAGACTGCCAAAAGGTCTGGGATGAGCTCAAAAGTTACCTAACCTATCTACTGACACTTCGACAGCTGAAGGAAAGAAAACCTCTCATCCTTTACCCCACCGTCAATGAAAAAGCAGTGAGTTCAGTGCTTGGAAAGAAAGAGGGAGGAAGGCAGTGGCCAGTATACTATGTAAGTAAATCTCTATATGGCACCAAAGTTAGGTACCCTCTTCTAAAGAAGGTTATTTATGCCATAGTATTGTTGAGCAGAAGGTTGCGACCTTACTTCCAAGGATACCCTATTACTGTCTGATGTAACTTACCTCTTTGGGACGTCATGAGGAGAGTAGATCATTCAGGAAGATTATCAAAATGGTGTATTGAGCTTGGTGAGTACGACATCACTTATGAGCCAAGAAAGGCAATAAAGGCCCAAGCACTGGTGCACTTTATCGCCAAAGTCCTAAAAGCCGAGGACACCCTTGGGGACCTCGGGAAGAAGGAACCTGAGTAGACATTATTTGATGATAGAGCCTCTGGTTCTGAACATCAAGGAGCCGGAATGATCCTTCGTGGTCTCGAAGGTATGGAAGCCATGAAGGCCATCAAGTTCGTATTCAACATTACCAACAATGTCGCCAAATATAAAGCCCTCACAGCAGGCTTGCACCAGGCAAAAAGAGTTGGTGTGAGAAATCTGAAGGCCCACAGCGATTCCCATTTAGTAGTCCAGCAGATGGCAGGAGACTATGGCACAAAGGAGCCAACCTTGGCAAAGTACCATGACCTCGTCAAAAAGCTCCTCCAGGAGTTCAACATGGTGCATATAGAAAATGTACCTCGACGAGAAAATATGGAGGCCGACACATTGGCCAAATCAAAAGAGTCTGCTGAGGTGCTGCATCAGCCGAGTATAGCATTAATGTGCTTAACAACCTCGGGACAAGGGTGGAAGGACCCTATCAAAAAATACCTCACAACCTTAGAACTTCCCAAAGATCCCCCCGAAGTAGCCAAAGTGCAAAAGCGATCAAGAAGATACTTCCTGAATGGGGAAGAACTGTACCGACAAAGATATGCAACCCCGTTACAGAGGTGTGTCGGTGAATAGGATGTTAAAATGATCCTCAAAGAAGTTCATGAGGGCACCTGTGGTTCGCACATAAGAACTGATGGCCCTGGCCGGAGTGCTACTTCACCAAGGATACTTCTAGCCTACCCTAAGGAAGGATGCGAGGCAATTTGTCCAGAAGTGTGACAATTTCCAAAGGCACACTCCTATTAAGAGACTACCCTCGAAAGTAATAACTCCGGTAAACTACCCCTGCCCCTTCGCCATATGGGGCATCGACCTCATTAGGCCCCTCCCGACGGCTCCTGGAGGAGTGAAATTTTGTGTAGTCGCAGTAGACTACTTCACCAAGTGGATTAAGGCAGAACCCTTAGCGGCAATATCGGTGAAGGACGTACAGAGATTTGTCTGGAGGAACATTATATGCAGGTTTGGCATTCCGAGGGTGATTGTAGCGGATAATGGTTCCCAGTTTACTAATAAAGGGTTCCAAGAATTCGCATTCGACCTCGGAATTAAGTTCCACTTCACCCCAGTGCCCCATCCTCAGACTAATGGATAGGTTGAAGTGTCCAATAGAACAATAAAGGATGGTCTGAAGGAGAGGTTGAGATAGCTAAAGGGAAAATGGCCAGGGGAGCTCCCGAGTGTGCTGTGGAGTTACCGAGCGACTCCCAGAAGGGCCACAGGTGAGACACCCTTCTCACTCATCTTCAGCACAGAGGCCATTCTTCCCATCGAGGTCGTACAGCCATCCTTGAGGATACAGGTGTTCAATGAGGAAGGGAACAACCTTGGCTTATAGACCAAATTAGATCTCATTGACGAGCATAGGGAGATGGCCGAACTCAAAAGAAAAGCTTTTCAGCAAAAAGTAGTTGTTGCCACAAACTTGCATGTTAAATGAAAAGGAATAAAAAAAGGGGACCTCGTCCTCTGAAGAGTTGAATTTGAAGCCTAAAGACCCTCCGATGGAGTACTTCAGGCAAACTGGGATGGACCTTATCTTGTCCTCGATGAAGTTCGACTAGGCGTCTACAAGTTCGGTGACACCGAAGGTGGAGAATTGAAGAATACATGGCATTCAGATTCTTTGAAAAAATTATACACTTAGAAATTTTTCTAAGCAAAATTTGTGCAATTCTCCCCAAGGGTGACTGACCAAACATGGTGTAAAAACCAAATGATTTTTTCCTGATAATCCCTATGAGAGAAATTATACATTTTTGCCGAAGGAATATTTGACTAAACACGTTCGCCTCCGGAGGACAAAATCAAAAATGCCCGATCATATCAACCGAGGGGGAAGACCGAACATGGTCACGCCGAAGAGGTACTCGTGGAAACGGTCAGTCTTGATCGAGTTATACCAATGGAACATGGTTGGTGAAAAAGGTGTACTTAATTACCTTACAAAAGAGATTATGTTACGCCGAAGATGTGCAACCGAACATGGCTGCCTCTGAAGGATAATGACCAAAGGTGGTCATCCCCTGGAAGTGCCTACGTACACTCTTAGAAAAATTTTCAAGTCAGTTGTGTAACATCGAGGTATAACCGAGGATGGTTACTTCGGAAGGTGAATATGTCGTTCGTCCGAACATTGTTTTCGAAGGGGGGTATCTCCTAAAGTGCATAACTGAAAAACTTAGAAAAACCTTCAAAGTGGAAAGAGTGCAAAGTGAGCCGAAGGTATGTTTGCTGAACACAATCCAAACTAAGTACACCGAAGGTAGTTGGCCGAATACAGTCGATGCTAAAGGTACTTACCACCTTTGGTTTGAAAAACCTCATTCTGAATATGGTTGAGTGCCGAAGAGGGAAAACAATGCTCAGAGGTCGATCAAGTACTTAGCCAAATTTTCAAGAAAAGTGGAATTTTTCATTAACACTTTATCTTGAAACACAAGGGGAGCAAATTTCAAATACAAAAGAAGAAAAAGGGAAGCCTATTCAGGGTCCTAGACATCTGCTGTATCCTTAGCATCTTCAGTTACTTCACCTTCGGGGCAGCCTTCCTTGGCCATAACCTTTGGTATTGAAGGCGGATTAGCTGGGAGGTTGAGGTACTCTATCTTCGACCACTCCTAAGTTGGCCCTTTGGGGAGGTCTAGGCCCACTAGGAAAGAAAGGTCGTGCTCAAGATTTGGAAAGGACTTGGTAGCGGGCCTGGCAGAAGCCGTCCAAATAAGAGGACTTACACGCCTGGTTGGACTTGGCCTTTTCCACATGCAAGTCCTCCAGTTCATTCTTAAGTTCTGTGACCTCCCTTTCTAGCTTCCTCTTCTTCTTCTTCTTCTTATTCTTTAGAGTATCGACCTAAACTTGGAGTTCGAGTTAAGCACAAAAGCCTTTGCAAGGTTTTTGGCGTCTTCCTCCTTCTTCTTTTTGTAGACCTCATTGGCCGAGGTCAATGCGATAACCTTTGCGTCGAGGTCCGACACCTTCGAGGAAAAGTCCTAAATGAGCTATCCTTAACTATTCAGAATTCCTCCCGAAGTTTAGGCAGCTCTTCCTTAGCTATCTTATTGAGGTCGCCATACTTGATGACTAAGCTGGCACAAAACTCCTTGGCCCTTACCGAGGACTCTTCGCACCGAGATCAGACCAAAGACTGTTTTGCTGCCCAAGCTCTGAAGTATCCACTGTACACCAAGAGCTACAAAAGGAAGAACTTCTAATAAGGCTAAAAAAATATGCAAAAACTCAGGAAAAATGTTGCGAAAGGACAAGAGGTTCAAGGGTCACCTGAGCAGCATGTTCACTCATCCTCGCGGCGAGGACCTCCTCATTCAGACACTCAACCATGAGGGATTGAAAAGTACCATTTTTCAGCACGCCCTTAGCCATCTGAGGAGCCATTTTCTGAATATCCTTGAAGAACAAGTTCATGTCCTCCGTAAAGGTCCAGAAAGGCTCCCTCAGCACCTTGTCCTTTAGGATTTTGGTGTCCCGAAGGGCTTTCATCTGAGCATGCTCCACCAACCATTGGGCAGGTACTTGCTCCTCTGCAAAATCACAACGAAGTTCCATTAACACATTATCCCTTAGCCATTCATCTATAAGGTCTAAAATGCCAAAAATTCCCAAACTCATACAAAAATGGCTAAGGGAGAAACCTGGTGGAACCTCAGCGATGTCTGCCTCGGAGTCGCTGACCTCATGAACCTTGGAAGGAACATGCTTCCCTTTCCTCTTCCGGCTTTCCTCAAGCTTTTCAGTTGAAAGCCCCCCTAACCGAGGTCCTAACGGTCTTCGCCGCGACATCGTAACTTAGGGGAGTTGAACGGATGGTGGGCTCCAAAGGTGGGTATGCCTAGGCAAGGCTCTAGTCCATAGCCCCCACTTCGTCCTCGGGGGGTGGGGGAAGGGGGTCCTCCTTCGTCTTCTTTGACCTCGGGGCCGAAGATGGTCCCCTTGGTGCCTTCTTCCTCTTCACCATTGCTTTCTTTCTCCGTTGCTCTCCCTTCTCAGCTTGACCGAGGAAGAGAGAATTGTATAAGGCAGCAGACTTGTCACCCATCTGTGCAAAAAGAATAACATCAATGTAAGTACAAAAGGAGATCTGTGAAAAAATATGGAAAGAAACTTACTTTCTTCAAGCTCCGAATATGTGAGTTCGTCCCGAAGGAGCATTACCAACCACGCCTTTTTCCCGTCGAAAGGAGGCTTCGACATGTTCAGGTTGGTAACATGTTCCTTGATCACCCCCAACTCCCGAAAGACCTCTTCGGTCATGAGGTTCCATCTAATAGGAAAGGGGTACAAGGAACACAGAGGGACCTCGGGATCCCAGTCCTCGACAACCCGAATGCGGCTATCAAACTCTTCTTCTGCCACCCTCGCCAGCTGTCCTTCGTCCCAAAGGTGAACATGTACTTCCTGTTCCCAGACCCCCGAGGAAGCAAGAAGTAGAACCCACCTTTCGGGACGGGGTGGAGTTTGTAGTATTGCATGAAGAAGATGAAGTGAGGCTCTATCTTGAAGACCCCGCACATGCAAAGGAAGGTATTGAAGTAAAAATATGAGTTCGGAGAAAGTTGATTCACGGCTATGCCATGGAATTGGCAAAACTCGCAAATCATCTTCGACGGAGGATACTGAAGTCCGGCCTTCAACTGGGCCCAAAAGACAGTAACCTCATCCAAATGATTCATGTAACTAGGCATACCGGGACTAGGTAGCCTAGTAACAACGTAAAAAGGGAGAAAGAATTTAACTGTCCACTTCTCTAACTTCTCCGGAGTAGCACAACTTTGATGAAAGTTAAGGGGAAGCCAACTCTCGGGGATAAGTTGAACAGACATAAGAGGGACTGGAGTAGACATGTTCGAGAAAAAGAAGTCTAACCTCAGGAAGGTGAAAAAGAATGGGGGAGAGAAAAAATTTTTACCGAAGAACAACTTCGGAAAGAAGACCCACGTAGCTAGAAATAAGAAAAGGACTTCTTGCAAGACACCACAGGTAATACCAAAAATCACTCCATCGCTAGCGCTGCCGCCGGAAAAGAGAGAAGAAAAAAATTCGAGAGCAAAAGATAGTAAAAGAACAGAAGTGTGAAAAAACTGAGGAGGAAGGGTTTATATAGACCGAAGGAGGCAAGCGAAGCGTTGCCATAACTACTCCTCGAAGGTAAAGAGACACCATTATTGTAACCGACATGACTATTCACCATTCACCAACTAACATGTGTCAATTGATGCGGGAAACAAGGGCACACTTCTGACAGCTAGCAGACCTATGCTAGCCCATGCGAAGTGGCTTGTCTCTCTGATCCAGAAATGTGACAAATCATTGATAGGCAACCCAAAAGTGGTAGATGCACTTCGATCAGAAGTAATAACCTCGAAAAAAAGAGACATCCCAGGCCGATAAATTTCCCTCTTCCAAAGAAGGTGCCCTCAGTCAAAAACTCAGTCATCCTAACTGAGACAGCTATCACCTCCCACAAAGAGCTCCATGATATGCTCACAAAAGCTCAACTTGCCAAAGATACAACTTTGCCTCTTCGAGGGTCATAGCCAAAGGGCTATTACCCTTCAAACTCCCAAGCTCTGAGGAGCACCACCCTCGGTAAAAATGAGCATCACCTTTAGAGAAGACGAGCACCAACCCTTGAAAGAGAGGGTCCGTAGTCCTTGACCTCTTAACCTCGGTAATCCACCATCACCCTCGGGGAAGAATAGGACTGACCTCGGGAGTACGGTGCGCTACCACCCTCGGTAAGAAGACCTTGCCAACTTCGAGAAAAGTAGACTCACCATCCTCGGCAGGGGAAAGCATCCTCCGAAGGGGATCCTTTGTGCCGAGGGGCCTTCGGAATGACCAGGGCAACCTCAGTAAGAAGCTCTCATATCCCGAAGAGGTCTTTTCATCCCAAAGGGGTCTCTTTCACCAAAGGGGTCTTGTGTGATAGCCGAAGGGCTATCGCCTCTATCTGACCCGAACTCGGACCGTCAGGGAACGCGAGGGTACTATTAGCCCCCCCGAGGTACTAAACAGATCACCTTCAGAGATGGAAAATCAGCTATTGCAAGCCGAAGAGGATCTCCCCGAAGGCGGAACCCTGAATCAGGCAACTCCCCGAACTATGGGCATATTTCCTGAAGGGGCATCGTCCGCGCCAGAGGACGACCTCGTCCAGGGACTTCGGGAGTACGGCATCAGCATTTAAGGAGCCTCTGACATGTCACCCACAGACATTACAGGCCGACACAAATGGCGAACTGACACACCAACACCATCCAGGTCCCATCATGATCTGTCTCGGTTCAAGGCTCAAGAAACCTGCCACCGGCTACTTGTCCCCTACGCCCAGAAATTCAGGAAAGATCTGACCGAACACGTGTCATGATCTGAACGGGCTGAATACTCCTATAAATACCAGGAAATAAACCTGGGCAAAGGAGGGATCCTTGAGCAAACTCCTCTCCTTGAGAAAACCCAAACAGGCAAGGCCGTTCTACTTTTCAGTGCTCCTCCCTTATTTCTTTCAGGACACTGACTTGGGCGTCGAAGGCTCCTCCCCAGAAACACACCTCTCTTTTCTGAACTTTTCAGGCACGCTCCCCTGGGCAGTTCGGGACTCTAGGCGGTCTCCCTCTCAAGAAGTCCCTTTACAAGTCTCAATGTCACTCCACGAAGATGCTGACCGGCATCATTGTGGACAACAAAAACAATTAAGGAGCCTCTGACACAGAGACCTCGCACATGCCACTGACACACAGACCTCCCATGGCCCTGACTTCTGGCCAGAACAGCCTATGGCCAGTTGGAGATCCCCCATCCCCAAAGGTATAGACCACACCCGACCGAACACATATCATGATCTGAGTAGGCTGTGTCAAACAGAATTCTCCGTAATGCCCTCTTATAAATACTTAGGGGACGATCTTGGTAAGGACACAGATAGAACTCTAACAGAACTCTCTCCACTCCTTACTCTCCACTCTCTGCTCCTTACCTACCAAATACTGACTTGAACGTTGGAGGCTCTTCCCCCAGAAACACATTCCGGGGAGCTCCTAACCCTTGTTCTTTTGCGCATTTTAGGTACTCAGGCCGGAAGTCTCTCCTACAGGCATCTTCATATCGGAACTCCCTCTCAGCTTTACTATATCGTACAACGAAGATGCTACCAGGCATCATTTTGTGCCATCTGTGGGAACCCATCCTCAGGTGGCCGTCGTTGAGACTCGCCGTTCTAAGGGTAAGGGACTCTCGAAGTCCCCATCCGCACCGGAGAATCAACTGGTGACTGAACAACCCGCTGCAAGGACTTGTTTGCCTAAGGACGAACGTCCTCTAACGATCACGATGAGCTTCCTACGTGATTTTCTATGCTTTGTTATGGATGAAATGATGCAACAGTTGGAAAAAAGGTGGTCTCAACCACATTCGGGCCGAAGGGCGTCCTCACCAACTCCCCATCGAGAAAAAATCCCGAAGTCCACTCACCAGAGCTCAGGGAGTGGGGACTTCCGTGATGAGTCATCAATGAAAGACGTAACCCAAGAGGCCGACGTACCAGAGAAATAGGTCAAAAGGTGCCAAAACTTCCCACCGGCGAAGTTTATCGCCGGAAGAGAGATCACAATCCCCCTGCCGCCGAAGTTACTCCCTGTAAAAGAGGCGTCATTCTCTGTCGCCGGTTGCCTCCAGGCAGCGAGAAGAGCCCATCACCACCATCGTCATGGAAAAGATCCTAAAGAGGTTGGAGAAAGTCAAAAGGCAGGTGGCTCGAAAGCCTGTCTGGTCAAGGTTGTCGGAAACTTTCACCGGAGAAGAGTCACCCTTCGTCCAAGCGATAGTTAAGGCACCTATCGCAAGCGACTTCTGGGTGCCACGCTTGGAGACATACGATGGGCACAGTGACCCATAAGCCCACCTCATGAAGTACAGATTGTTGGGTTTCGGGAGCCAAACAGCGCAGCGGAATTTAACCGAAACCCTCCAGGATCCAAGTGAAACGAGGTAAACCGGGTGTTCGAAAATTTTCATACCTAATTTTCAGTTGAGATCTCTCACTCAACTGTAGAGTCGAATCACAAAACCTAAACAGTTGACGTGTTCAGGCTCTCTATGGTATCCACACGAGCCTCTCGGGATCACCATGCTTCCACCACGTCCTGGCAGATGCGTTTCTCTTGCACTCACAGTGCTAGCTTGCGTCCTCCAAGGAATTGCAAGAGAAGAGTGCGGCTGTCCTTTTGGGAGGCTAGGGCAAGAAGCTACGAATTTCTCACTAAAAGTTGTATTTATAGTGAGACTCAACTTCCAGGCCTAATGGGTTTCAAAGCCCTAATCCAATTAGGCTTCAATTTCGGGCTTAATAATGGCTCAACTTTTTGGCCCATTATTAATTCAAAATTATTGTGAAACCATAACCCAAATAATTAGCCCATGCACTCTAATGATCCAAATAGCTCTATGTGTGCGACCCAATAGGCTCTTACCACGTTGGCAATGATCATAAATCACATTTATGATCATAAGCAATGAGCGGTGTCTAGCAACACATCATTGCTACCCAAGTGACAAGATTGTCGGTGATTCGACTATACCTTTATGATCATCACCGATATATGCCTTGTCCCTTTGTCCAAGATATCAAGACTAAGCACGAGACATGGAATGTGTCACTCTCGTATAGCCCAATCTTTGGTTTCTTGATTACCGAGTAGACCAACTTAAACTGATGACATTGATATCGTATATCAACTCATCCGAGCATGGCCATATATTTTTATAAGTCTTACTCTATCAAGAGGCCCGAAGATATTACCCCCGTTACATAGGGGGGACAAATCCCATCTTGATCATACAAATACCTCCACGTGATATGTTACATACCCATTGACCTCCTTCAAGTTCTCTCAGTTACGATCAACAAAGGGAAGTATCAAAGTATGTGACTCACATGTAGGGAACCTTGATGATCTTAGGTCGAAGGACTACATATACCATGATCACTATGAGAATCACTTATGACACTCATATAACGATCCATGTAGTGTTCTCATGGTGGGTCGGTCCAGTACACAAGTTCTCCAACTTGTACCCATATGTAGACTACATATCTCATATTACTCTCCACATATGCTAGTCGTTATGTATTATTGCAACCCGCTCCACAATAATAATAGACCAGGGACGTTTAAGAATATCATTATTCTAGGGTTACGATTATGTTTGTTAAGTTACGCAGAAACAAAACAACAAACATAATTGTTGGATTAATGCCTCAATAAAATATCATGACTCAATGTGCAAAAATACAATCATCTCATGATTGGCTTTTGGGCACAACACTAACACAGATGCAGCATGGTACTCCATAGTGCTGATGATGCCACCCTCTGCAAATGCTTTGACGTCACCCTCTCAGGGCCGGTGACTGCCTAGTACAACTCCCTGGCCCCCAAAACCATAATGGGTTTCCAGGAGTTGTCCACGGCCTTCACTCAGCAGTTCATCGGGACCAGGCCGATGGTGAAGACGCCCGTCCAGATGTTTGACATAGCCCAAAAGAATGGGGAGACCATTCGAGACTTTGTCGAAAGGTTCAACCGAGAGGCTCTAAGCTTGCCGGACATCTGTCCCAAAATTCGTACCCTCGCAATGATCAAGGGACTTCGGAGGGACTCTCAGCTTTTCTATAAATTCTCCAAGGATCCCCCAGACACCCTTCAAGAATTCTATCGAAGGGCCAAGCAGCATATGATAGCCGAAGAGATGAGAATGAGGGGACCGAAGTCTGATCACCATCAGCCCGAAGGTCAGAGTCACCAACCTCGGTATTCAGCCGAAGGCGCGGGAAGACCCCGGAAGCGGAGGGGGAAAAAACCCATGTCATTCACTCCCCTGAACACCTCCAGAACAAACATACTACTAGCCATGGAAAGGCAAGGCAATCCAATCCAGCGTCCGAAGGCCATGACTTCGGAAAACAAGAAAAATATGAAGAAATTCTGCCAGTTCCATCGGGACCATGGGCATGACACAGAGGATTGCTTCCAGCTGAGGAAGTACATCGAGTCTCTAATAAAGCAGGGCCAACTTCGGCGCTACCTGCGGATGCCCTCCCCAAAAGGGAGGAGGGAAGAGGAGAGGAAAGGAGATGATGATGACTATGATTCCGACAGACGTCGGAATCGAAGTCCCAAAAGGCATCCACCACCTCCGGCAGGAGTAATCCAGATGATCACCACTGGGATACCATCGGCTGAAAGGAAGAGAAAGATACGGGAAATCTCGGTGATGGAGTTCGGTCACCAGTCGAACAAGCTTGTTCGGAAGGATGGATCCACCGTGATGTTCCCTCATGACGACCCACTCCTAATCATGGCAAGGATAGGGAGTTGGGATGTTAAGAGAGTACTCCTCGACGATGGTTCCAATGCCGACGTCTTATTCTCCCATCTGCTGCCGAGTTTGGGTATCACAAAAGGCGATCTCAAGCCTCTCACCTCCCCTACCTTCGGGGTAGGTCCGTCCGAACTCCCTGTCCTTGGGTGGATCGACCTACCTCTGATGCTAAGAGGAGCTTCGCCACAAAACAAGGATGAGCTCTTTGCCTCCACAATGACAAGGTTCATTGTCATAGATGTCCCTTCGTCATACAATGCCATCCTTGGGAGGCAGACGCAAGGCAATCTCCACATCCGTCTAGATGTGAAGTACTTGACTGTCACCTTCGCAACGAAGGATGGGGATGCTGAGATCTTCATCGACCAAGCGGAAGTGAGGAAGGTCTTTGTGAAAGCAAGACAGGGCCCAGCAAAGATCCACACACAGACTTCGGGAGCAAAGGCCGTGCTCGGAGAAGAGGCAAAGGGAGAAGAAACAGTAGACCTCGAAAAAATAGAAACAGAAGATGTAGAACTTGTCCCAGGCCGAAGTACCCGAGTGGGGAAAAAACTGGCCGAAGGTGACAAGGAAAAACTTGTATCTTTTTTGTTAATGAACAAAGACCTGTTTGCCTACTCGCCGAAGGACATGCCTGGGGTAGACCCTCGCATAATCCAACATAGTCTTAAGGTGTGCCCAGAGGCAAAGCCTGTTCGACAAAAAAAGTGAAGCCTCTCGGCGCATAAGAACAACTTCATCAAAACTGAAGTCCAACGCTTAATGGAAGCAGGCGTAATAAGGGAGGTCAAGTACCCCGAATGGCTGAGCAATGTTGTCATTGCTACGAAAGAAGGGAGTGACAAACTCTGAATGTGCATCAATTTCTGAAACATAAACGATGCTTGCCCTAAGGATTCTTATCCTCTACCACCAATAGATCAGTTGGTGGACTCTACTGCCGAATACGGCCTACTCAGCTTCCTTGACGCCTTCAGTGGATACCACCAAATTCGGATGGATCCTGAAGATGAGGAGAAAACTGCCTTCATCACCGAAGTTGGGACTTACTGCTACATTAGAATGCCCTTCGGTTTAAAGAATGCTGGAGCCACATACCAAAGGCTAATGAACAGGGTGTTCGACACCCAAATCGGGAGGAATATGGAAGTATATGTCGATGATATGATAGTTAAGAGCAAATTGCCAAGTAGTCATATCTTAGACTTAACAGAAACATTCCACCGACTTCGGGAATTCGGAATCCGTCTCAACCCAGAGAAGTGCGTGTTCGGGGTGAATGTAGGCAAGTTCCTCGGATTCATGGTATCGAAAAGAGGTATCGATGCCAATCTGGAAAAAGTCAAGGCCCTGCTGGGATTCCAAACTCCCACAACAGTCAAGGATGTGCAAAGGCTAACTGGGAGAATCATTTCTCTTAGTATATTTATCTCCAGATATGGGGATCGGTGCCGACCGTTCTTCAAAGTGCTCACCAAAGCCGCAAAAAATGATGGTACCTTCGGCTCTAAAGAGCACCCTTGGAACGAAGATTGCCAAAAAGCCTGGGATGAGCTCAAAACCTACTTAACCCACCTGCCGACACTTCGGCAGCCGAAGGATAGAGAACCCCTCATCCTTTACCTCACTGTCAGTGAAAAAGCAGTAAGTTCGGTGCTTGTAAAAGAAGAGGGAGGAAGACAGTGGCCGGTATACTATGTAAGTAAGTCACTACATGGAGTTGAAGTCAGGTACCCTATTCTACAGAAGGCCATCTATGCCTTAGTATTGGCAAGTAGAAGGTTACGACCTTACTTCCAAGCATACCCTATTACTGTCCGAAGTAACCTACCTCTTCGAGATATCATGAGGAGGGTTGATCACTCAGGAAGACTGTCAAAATGGTGCATTGAGCTCGGTGAATATGACATCACCTATGAGCCAAGGAAGGCCATAAAGGCCCAAGCATTGGCAGACTTCATCACCGAGGTCCCAAAAACTAAAGATACCTTGGAAGACCTCGTAAAAGATGAACCTAAGTGGACGTTATTTGTAGATGGAGCCTTAGGTTCCGAACACCAGGGAGTTGGAGTGGTCCTCCGAGGTCCGGAAGGAATGAAGGCCACGAAGGCTATCAAGTTCGGATTCAATGTCACCAACAATGTCATTGAATATGAAGCCCTCATAGCAGGCTTACGGCTGGTAAAGAGGGTGGGTGTGAGAAATCTTAAGGCCCACAGCGATTCTCAGCTAATGGTTCGGCAGATGGCAGGAGATTATGGCGCAAAGGATCCAACCTTGGCAAAATATCATAACCTCATCAAAGAACTCATCCAAGTGTTCGACACGGTGCATATAGAAAATGTACCTCAATGAGATAACATAGAGGCTGACACACTGGCCAAGTCAAAAGTCAACAGAGGTACTGCACCAGCCGAGCATAGTGGTAATGTGCGTAACAACCTCGGGAAAAGGGTGGAAGGACCCTATCAAAAAATACCTCTTAACCTCGGAACTCCCCAAGAACTCACTCGAAGCAGCTAAAGTGCAAAAATGTTTAGGAAGATACTTCCTAATAGGGGAAGAGCTGTACCAACAAAGGTACACCACCCCATTATAGAGGTGTATCGGTGAAGAAGATGTTGAAGCGATCCTCAAAGAAGTCCATGAGGGAGCCTGCGGTTCACACATAGGAACCGACGCCCTTGCTAGGGTTCTTCTTCGGCAAGGGTATTTTTGGCCCACTCTGAGGAAGGACACAAGGTAGTTTGTCCAAAAGTGCGATAATTGCCAAAGGCACACTCCTATCCAGAGAGTACCCTCGAAAAAGATAACTTCGGCCAACTATCCTTGTCCCTTCGCTGTATGGGGCATCGACCTCATTGGGCCTCTCCCTACTGCTCCCGGATGAGTGAAATTTTGTGTAGTCACCATAGACTACTTCACCAAATGAATTGAGGCAGAGCCCTTAGTAGCGATATCGGCCAAGGATATACAGAGATTCATCTGGAAAAGCATCATATGCAGATTCGGTATTCCAAGGGTAATAGTGGGCGATAATGGCTCCCAATTCACCGATAAATGGTTCTAGGAATTCATAATCGACCTCAGAATTAAAATGCACTTCGCCCTAGTGGCCCATTCTCAAAGCAATGGACAAGTTAAAGTGTCCAAAGGACAATAAAGGATGGCCTGAAGAATAGGCTAAAATAAGCAAAGGGAAAATGGCCAGGAGAGCTCCCAAGCGTGTTGTGGAACTACCGAACCACCTCGAGGAGAGCCATGGGTGAAACACCCTTCTCACTCATATTCTGTTCAAAGGCCATTATTCCTGTAGAAATCATCCAACCATCGGTTAGGATATAGGTGTTCGACGAATAAGGGAACAACCTTGGTTTGAGAACCAAGTTGGACCTCATTGACGAACATAGAGAAATGGCTGAGCTGAGAAGAAAAACTTTCCAGCAGAGAGTAGCTGTCGCTACCAACCTACATGTAAAGCGGAAAGGAATCAAAAAGGGAGACCTCGTTCTCCAAAAAGCCGAGTTCGAACCCTGAAGACCATCGCATAGAGCACTTCGTGCAAACTGGGATGGGCCCTATTTGGTTCTCGAAAAAATTTGAATGGGAGTGTACAAGCTCGGTGACACCAAGGGTGGAAAATTGAAAAATACATGGCATTTGGATTCTTTAAGAAAATTCTATACTTAGAAATTTCTGAGGAAAAAGAAAAATTGTATTATTCTCCCCATAGGTAACTGACTAAGCAAGGTGTAATGAGATTTTTTCCGAAGGCATCTAAGAAAAACTTGACAAAACATACCCCCTCCCGAACAACAACAACACCCGATTCCGAGGAGGAAGATCAAACATGACCACGCCGAAGCGATAAGCTCGTAAAAAGGGGCCAGCCTTCAGCAAGCGTACGATGTTAGTTGGTGCCAAAGGTGTTTATCCCCTAAAAGAGCCTAAATGGACATTTGGAAAAAAATTTCAAGAAACACCAAGGAAGCATGACCGAGGACAGTTATTCCCGAAGATAGGTGTTTCCCTCGGTCGAACATTGTTCCCGAAGGAGAATTTCCCCAAGTGCATGGCTGGAACTTAGAAATTTTTTTGAAAGGAAACGCTACATATGCCGAAGCTAGTCATCTGAACGTGTATATTACCAAGCCGTACCTTTGTATAAGAAACATTGATCAGACATGATTCGAACAAAGGTTAAGTTTTGCAAAATGTGGTGCTTTCTGAAGAAGTACTGACTGAATACAATAGAGTTTGAAGAAAGAAAATTTTATTAACACTGATAAAAGAATACAAGAGATGGATTACAGAAGGAAAACAAGAAAAAGGAGGACTATTCATGATCCTGGGCATCCACCAGTTCCTCACCATCCTCGGCCTTCATGCCTTCGGAATCTTTATCAGCAGATCTCGACGCCGAAGGTGGACTGGCAAGAAGGTTGAGGAACTCCACCCTCGACCACTGCCAGGATGGCCCTTCGGGGATGTCCAGGGCCACCAAGAATGAGAGGTTGAGATCTGGAAATCTTGATAAAACTTGGTGACGGGTGAGGCAGAAGCCGTCTTGATAAGACCTTTTGGTTGTTTGGTCGGACTTAGCCTTCTCCACGTCCAAATCCTCCAGATCTTTCCGAAGCTCCATGATCTCCTTCTCCAGCTTCTTCTTCTTCTTCTTTCCCTCATTCTTCAACCTCTCGACCTCGGCCTGAAGCTTGGAGTTGAGATCGAAGGCCTTCGCCACTTGGGCAGCAGCGTCGTCCTTTTCCTTCTGAAGAACCTCGTTGGCCGAGGTCAGAGCTATCAACCTCGCTCCGAGGTCTGACATCTTCGCAGAGAAGTCTTGGATAAGCTCCCCTTGGCTTTTGAGCATCTCCTCCCGAAGATTGGCCAGATCCTCCTTGGCTATTTTATTTAGCTCGCCGTACTTAATGACAGAGCTAGCCAAGAGTTCCTTGGCCTTCGCCAGAGACTCCTCGGAGTGACTACGGACCGAAGATTGCTTGGCTGCCCAAGCCCGATAGTACCCCGTGTATGCCAAGAGCTGCAAAAGGGAGAGATCCTGAGTAAGGAACAAAAGGCAAACAAAAAATCACTAAGTATCAAAAGGGTAGGAGTTTACCTGGGTAGCCTGCTCGGTCATCCTCACGGAGAGGATCTCCTCATTTGGACACTCCTCAGTCAGAGACTGAAAAGTGGCGTGCGTGATGACACCCGTCGCCATCTGAGGAGCCATCTTCTGGCTATCCTCGAAGAACAAGTTCATGTCCTCCGTGAACGACCAAAAGGGCTCCATTAGAACCTTCCCCTTCGGGATCTTGGCATCCCGAATGGCCCTCTTTCGGGCGTGATCTTCCACCGAGGGAACTTGTAATACTTCACCTGCAAAGTCTCACTGAAGTTCCATCAGTACGTTATCCCTTAGCCACTTGTTTATAAGATCTAAAACGCCAAAAATTCCCAAGCTCATAGAAGAATGGCTAAGGGACAAACCTGGTGGAAGCTCCGCGTCATCGCCCTCGGAGTCACTGACTTCAAGGACCTCATCGGGGACATTCTTGCCTTTCCTTTTTTGACACTCCTTTAGCTCCTCAGCCGAAAACCCCCCAATCAAGGTCCCCAAAGTCTTCACCACGGTGCTGGGACTAAGAGGAGTGGAATGGATAGCTGGTTCGGAAGGTGGATCCTCCCAAACATGGGTTTGGTCCACAGCCCCCACTTCATCTTCAGGAGGCAGGGGAATGAGGTCCTCCTTTGTCTTCTTCAGGCTAGGAGCCAAAGATGATCCCCCAGAAGGCTTCTTTCTCTTTGGTGTCGCCTTCTTTCGGCTCAGCTCCCCCATCTCGGCCTGACCGAGGAAGAAGGACTTGTAGAACACATCAGATTTGTCACCCATCTCTGCAAAAAGAAGAATATCAGTGTAAGTGCACAAAGAGAGAGATGAAAAATTTGGAAAGGAACTTACTCTCTTTAACGGCCAAATACGTGAGTTCGCCCTGAAGGAGCATTACCAACCACGACTTCTTCCCGTCAAAAAAAGGCTTCGGCATGTTGAGGTCTGTAACATGCTCCTTGATCACCCCTAGTTCCCGAAGGACCTCTTCGGTCATCAAGTTCCATCTGATGGGAAAGGGGTACAGGGAATGGGGGGACCTCAGGGTCCCAGTCTGCGACAGCCCGAATACGACTATCGAACTCCTCGAACTGGGCTTCTAACTCTAGGGTTAGCAGTTTTCTGGGGTCAACTACATCTATAGGCAAAGTCCCCCACGCCCATTTGGTTGGAATGTGCTCCCACTGGTCAGCCACCTTCAGGAAGAAGAACTTCCTCTGCCACCCTCGCCAACTATCCTTCGTGTTGAAGGTAAATGTGTACTTCTTACTCCCAGAACCCCGAGGAAGCAAAAAATAGAAACCACCTTTTGGGACGGGGTGGAGTTTGTAGTATTGCATGAAAAAAATAAAGTGAGGTTCTATCTTGAAAACCCCACACATGCAAAGGAAAGCATTGAAGTAGGAGTAAGAGTTAAGGGGAAGCTGATTCACGGCTATGCCATGAAATTGGCAGAAGTCACAAATCATCTTCGGCGGAGGAAACCGAAGTCCGGCCTTCAGTTGGGCCCGAAAGACGGTAACCTCGTCCGAGTTATTCATGTAACTGAACAGGCCAGGACTAGGTAGCCTGGTAACCACGTAAGAAGGAAGAAAGAATTTAGTTGTCCACTTCGCTAACTTCTCTGAAGTGGTACAACTCGGATGAGAATTAAGGGGAGTCCAGCTCTCGGGGACAGGTCGGACAGACATGAGCGGAACTGGGGTAGACATTCAGAAAAAGGGAAACCTAACTTCAAAAAGGTGAAAAAGAAGAGAACGAAATAATGCTGAAAAATGACTTCGGAAAATAACCCACCTAGTTCAGAAAAAGAAATGACTTTAGAAGAACGTTGAAGAAACTGTCGAAAATCACCACGCTACTAGCACCACCATCGGAAAAGACAGGGAAGGGGGAAAATTCGAGAGCAAAAAAGAGCAAGAGAACATAAGTGTGAAAAATCTAATGAGGAATGGGGGATTTATAGGCCAAATGAGGAAGGTGAAGCGTCACCATAATTGCCCCTTGAAGGCGAAGAGGCATGTCTGATGAAATGGATGCGACCATTCGCCAGTCACCAGGTGACACGTGTTACCCAGTGCGGGAAACGAGGGCACGTCCTTGACAACTGCCAGACTTAAACCCTTCCCAAGGAAACGTGTCAAGTAGACGTGATGGTCCACTGACAGGCATTAAAAAGCCTGGAACGGATACAATTTGACTGAAGAGACAACCTCGGGAACACCAAACTCCTCTCCAAAAAAGATAAATGCCACTATCTCGGCAAGAACAGATGTTCTGGGTCAAAGAGACTCTCATCCGGAAAAGGTGACTCCGGTCATTTAAGGGTCCGGTCAGCCCTCCGAAGGGTTCCACGAGTGGCTCGCGAAGGCTTAAAAGATGAAGATATATCTTCGGCTCTCTGAGGGGGGCATGTGATAGCCAAAGGGTTATTACCCTTCAAACTCCCAAGCTCTGACAAGCACCACCCTCGGTAAGGATAAACATCACCCTCGAAGAATATGAGCGCCAACCTTGGAAAGAGAGGGTCCGCAGTCCTTGACCCCCTAACCTCGGTAATCTACCATCACCCTCGGGGAATAACAGGATTGACCTCGGGAGTACGGTGCGCTACCACCCTCGGTAAGATGACCTGGCCAACTTTCGAAAAAGTAGACTCACCATCCTCAGCAGGGGAAAACATCCTCCGAAGGGGATCCTCTGTGCCGAGGGGCCTTCCAAATGACCGAGGCAACCTCAGCAAGAAGCTCTCATTGTTAGTGTTGTGCCAAAAAAGCCAATCATGAGATGATTGTATTTTTGGACATTGAGTCATGATATTTTATTTAGGCATTAATCCAGCAATTTTGTTTGTTGTTTTGTTTCTGCGTATCGTAATAAACATAATTGTAACCCTAGAAAAATGATATTCTTAAACATCCTTAGTCTAGTATTATTGTGGAGCGGGTTGCAATAATACATAATGACTAGCATATGTGGAGACTAATATGACATATGTCGTCTACATATCGGTACAAGTTGGAGAACTTGTGTACTGGACCGACCCACCATGAGAACACTTCATGGATCGTTATATGAGTGTCATAAGTGATTCTCATAGTGATCATGGTATATGTAGTCCTTCGACCTAAGATCATCAAGGTTCCCTACATGTGAGTCACATACTTTGATACTTTCCTTTGTTGCTCGTAACTGAGTGAACTTGAAGGAGGTCATTGGGTATGTCACATATCATGCGGAGGGATTTGTATGATCAAGATGGGATTTGTCCCTCCTATGTAACGGGAGTGATATCTTCGGGCCCCTTGATAGAGTAAGACTTAGAAAAATGTATGGCCATGCTCGGATGAGTTGATATACGATATCAATGTCATCAGTTTAAGTTAGTCTACTCGGTAATCAAGAAACCAAAGATTGGGCTATACGAGAGTGACACATTCCATGTCTCGTGCTTATTCTTGATATCTTGGACAAAGGGACAATGGCATATATCGGTGATGATCATAAAGGTTTAGTCGAATCACCGACAATCTTGTCACTTGGGTAGCAATGATGTGTTGCTAGACACCGCTCATTGCTTACGATCATAAATGTGATTTATGATCATTGCCAACGTGGTAAGAGCCTATTGGGTCGCACACATAGAGCTATTTGGATCATTAGAGTGCATGGGCTAATTATTTGGGTTATGGTTTCACTTTAATTTCATATTAATAATGGGGCAAGGAGTTTAGCCATTATTAAGCCCGAATTAAATCCTAATTGGATTAGGGTTTTGAAACCCATTAAGCCTAGAAGTTGAGTCTCGCTATAAATACAACTTTTAAGTGAGAAATTCGCAGGTCTCCTTGCCCTAGCCTCCCAAAAAGACAGCCGCACTCTTTTCTTGCAATTCCTTGGAGGACGCAAGCTAGCACTGCGAGCGCAAGAGAAACGCATCTGCCAGGATATGGTGGAAGCATGGTGATCCCGAAAGGCTCGTGTGGATACCATAGAGAACCTGAACACGTCAACTATTCAGGTTTTGTGATTCGACTCTACAGTTGAGTGAGAGATCTTAACCAAAAATTAGGTATGAAATTTTTGAGCACCCGGTTTACCCCGTTTCACTTGGATCCTGGAGGGTTTTGGTTAAATTTCACTGCGCTGTTTGTTCCCGAAACCCAACATTCATATCCTAAAGAGGACTTTTTATCTCGAAGGGGTCTCTTTCACCAAAGGGGTCTTATGGACAACAAAAATGGTTAATGAGCCTCTGACACAGACACCTCGCATATGCCCTTGACACATAAACCTCCCACAGCCCTGACTTCTGGCAAGAATGGCCTACGGCTAGCTGGAGATCCCCCATCCACGAAGGTCTGGACTGCACCCGACCGAACATGTGTCATCATCTGAGCGGGCTGTGTTAAACAGACTTCTCTCTAATGCCCTCTAATAAATATTTGGGGGACGATCTTGGTAAGGACACAGACAAAACACTAAGAGAACTTTCTCCACTCCTTACTCTCCACTCTCTACTCCTTACCTGCCAAATACTGACTTGGGCGTTGGAGGCCCCTCCCCCGGGAACACATTTCGAGGAGCCTAACCCTTGTTCTTTTGAGCGTTTCTGGTACTCACGCCAGAAGTCTCTCCTACAGGCATCTTCATACCGGAAGTCCCTCTCAGGCCTGCTATGTCGTATAACGAAGATGCTGCCGAGCATCAAAGGGGGGCATGTGATAGCCAAAGGGCTATTACACTTAGAGAATTCCC
Organism: Aquilaria sinensis; assembly: GCA_005392925.1. Lineage (NCBI taxonomy): Eukaryota > Viridiplantae > Streptophyta > Magnoliopsida > Malvales > Thymelaeaceae > Aquilaria > Aquilaria sinensis. The sequence continues at coordinate 106,120 of SMDT01000830.1, forward strand.
AAATTAACCTGAGGACCAAAACCCTCGGGGAACATGAGTGACTAACCTCAGGAAAGAGGGGCTCTTACCATCCTTGAAAAAGAACACCACCCTATAACTGAACGGCCAGGGTCCTCAAGATCTCCGGATCACCTCACCAAAATCCACCTCTGTGAGCGAGGCACAACTCGGTGGCCAGCCACCATCCTTGGGAAATAACGGGGCCGACCTCGGAAAGGGTACGCACTAGCACCTTCGGAATAGTGAACCCACCGAGTTTGGGAAAGCATATCCCCATCCTTGGAAGTTAAGAGCGTCCATCAAAGGTGCCTTACTCTGCCGAGGGGCCTCTCTTGACAGCCGTCAGTAGTGGTATCGGACTGAAGGGGACCTCCTATTCCGAAAGAGCTTTATGCACCAAAGGGGCCTTGAGAAGATACGACAAAAATGGTTAAGGAGCATCTGACACAGAGACCTCACACACGCCCCTACCACAGACACCTCTGTCGTAGTAACTTCACTGACACCTCTGGCTAGAACAGCCTAGGGCCAGCTGGAGGTACCTATCTACAGAGATACATATCGAATCTGGCTGAACGCGTGTCATAATCTCAGCAGGCTATGTCAAATGGCCTCCTCCCTATGCCCTCCTATAAATACTTAGGAAGACCTTGGTAAGAACACAGGAAACTCTCTCTACTCTTTACTCTCTATTCTCCACTTTGCTCTTTACTTATCTTACTCTTACTGACTTGGGCATCGAAGTCTCCTCCCCCGGAAACACAGTCCAGGGAGTCTTTAATCATTTCTTTACTGAGTCTTGCAGCCACACTCATACAGGAACTCTCTCATTCAGATACCTTCATACTGGAAGTCCCTGCTTCAGGCTACTATGTTACGCAGTGAGGATGCCGACGGGCATCACTATGCAACGTGCACATTCCTTGAGACTTCTTACAACGTAAGCACCTTATTCTTGTTGTAAGCTCAAATGATGGAGGTACTTGAGTAGTGGCCGTTGTATCCTAAATCGTTTACCTCTCTTAAGTCCCACTTATGGGTCCTAGAGTAGGTCATCATCTCCTCCAAAATCTTACCCATATTACCCTTAACTTATTATGCAAGGTAGCCACCGTATGTTGTCCAACTTGCCAAGGTCTTAGAGCTTAGCTTAGAGAAACTTAGTGGCTCACTTACTAAACCACAAGGTTTGGTTGGGATCCTCTTAGGTTCCTTCTTCATTTCCCCAAAGGCCTAAGACCTATCTCTTAGGCCAACAAAAATTTCAAAACTTGACTTAATCCCCTTAGTGCCCCATTGGCAACTTGAGCACTTTACCCCTTAAGCCACTCTACTTAGCCCTACCTTGACCACACCACTTAGCTACCACTTAAATAATGCATAATTCTCAACTTAGGAATGAATTTATGACCCAACCAAGGCTATGGAACATCTTAGAATAGCCTAAGGATGATAACCAAGAGACTGAGACATTCTTAAGATACCCTGAGCATGAGAGACTTGGGCGTTGGTGACACATCACCAATGGCATCAATCCTTGGGTTTCCTAGAATATGGCCAGGTGACACGTCACCAACTTACATTGCCATGGAGACACATCACCAAATCACATTGCCAATAGGAACATGTGACTAATGCTCTTCTAACATTACATGACTGTGAACTATCTTGCACAAAACTTGCTTAATCTTTTAATCACCAAAGCCAATTCACTTGGGTCTTGTTCCTACTTCATTCCTACATTTAATATTACATTTCTATGCATTATTTGAGCTAAATTAACTTGAACCTATTATGCCTCTTAGATTCACATAATTTACACCATGTGCTAAAAGGTTTAGAGAGGCATTGTGACATGGGAGACCTAGGAAGTGAAGTCTTAAGCTTGAAAAGTGAAGTTGAAGGAGTGCCACCAAGGGTGTATCAATGGTAGGCCGAGCTGAGACCATTTTTTACGTAACCAAAAGATGATGAGGTTTTAGTGCTAAACAAAGGTTGTAGATCCAATTGAGAAAGATAATTGGGTGACTAATTATGGAGGAATCTTTTGTTTAAGGGGTAGTTTCATTCATGGAAGAAAAGAGACTTACCTAGGCTAAGGTTTAGCCACTATTGGTGCCACATGGCTTGGCCGGATGCCATGCATGCCACCGTTAACCAACTTGGATCCATTTTAGGTTGGAACACTCCATTCAAGCTAGGAGAACATCCATGGCACTTAGAGCTTGAACATAGCTTGATTGTTGATGCTAAAGTGGAGGAAGGTTGAAATTGAGCTTGGCTAAGGTGGTTTCGGCTTGTAGCAACCTTAGAAAACCTAAAAGAAAGCTACATTTGTGTTAGAAAGAGTTGTCGAGATAAGGTAAAGGTCACTATGATATTCTTGAATTGAATTATTGTTGTTTATGCATATTCAACTTAAGCATTAAGCACCTAGGTGATGACCGAAAAGTCATGTGATCTTTTGAAGTTGTAGGGACTATGGTCATTTAGGTGATTAGGTAAAACTTGCTAATTAGCTATGAATGGTACAAGCACTAGGGCTTAGGTTTGAGGTAGGCCTACTCAGATCATTGTCGCCTAGAGCTCTATGTTAGGTTTTAGAATGTCATTATGGCTGAGACTATTATATGGTGATTATGCGTGTGCTTGCTAGGCCCTGTAGGCTACAAGGTGTGGCTGGTGGTGTGTGTGTCTGTATTGTGTGCTTCTATGCCTTGATTATGTGTGCTAACCCCATTATTATCTTAAGTATGTATATCTATATGTCTCAATTTTCCTTGTCTTCTATGTTTTCTTTTTAGGGTAATGTGGATTATAGTGTGGTAGTAATCACATTATGTGTTTGAGCATGTAGGCTTAATAGCTATGTGATCCTTACTAAGTTCATTAAGAACTCATGCCCTATCTTCATATGTGTTAGGGAAAGAAGTGGAGTAGTTGGCTGAGAGGGCTAAGTGTGTGTTTTAAGGTTGTTTCTGTATGTAACCTCTAATGCTAATGCTTAATGTACTAAGTGAAGGAATGGTAACTTGCTTGCTGAGTTACTAACTTGTTATATGTAGGCACTAGGTGTTGTGTATATATGTGGGCAAACTATGCCAAGGAATGCTAAGTTGGTGCTTTTAAATGTATGTCCAAGACTATGTATGTTTTAGTGTGTGTATGGCATGTATGATGGTGGCTGAGAGTAGGCCTACCTTGGTATGTATGTATGCATCATAAACTTGACATGCTCATGTAAAAATTTTCAATCCAATTATGAATCTCTAGCATTTTTGTTGCCTTTGCATTGGACCTTGATTTATTATGGTATGACACTATTAATGCAAGCATAACTTAGCTACAAGTGCTTGAAGTGGAGACTAAACCTCTTAGTATTGTTAAGCACCCTAGTGCTATTACCAGATCTTGGCAGGCACACCCTAGCTGTGCTAGGCACCAGCACAGCACACAGGTATAGCACCTTAAGCATACACCCTGTGTGCCTTACTAGTACCTTGGACACTACAGTGCACTAGTCTACTGCTTGAGCAGGTAGGCTTACCAGGGCACATGAGTGGCTTGCAATAGCGACTTTGGTGCCCTTTTAACTAGTTTTCTATTAAGTGAGTGTTATGAAATAGGCTATGGCCTATTTGGGATGTGACACCTGTTCAATTGGTATCATAGAAGGTTAGGGCCATGATGGTCTATCTTGGCTAGTTTCTCCTTAAAGTCTTGGACTTAAGAGATATTAAGCACTAGTAGTATTGTTGTTTTCTTCTTTCTGCAAGATGAGAACTAAGCGTAAAGACAGAGAAGCTGTGGACCAGGAAGAAAGTAGGGCTAGACATCTGAGAGATGTGTAGCCTGAGGTACCCCCTAAAGGAATGCAGGATAGGGCCATAAAGCCTGAAACTAGGGCTGAAATAAGTAGACCTAGCAAAGGAGGTCAGGAGAAGATGGAGTAAATGATGGAGGTCATGCCGACCACCATTACCTAGTTGGTGGTTGGTATCCAAGCATTGACTAGGGCCTCCCCTCAAGCCCTTATGAATAATGAATTGGAAAGGGTGACTAGAAAAGAAATGAGGGAAAGAAGGTGACAGTCGAAGTGCCCATCACTTTTTGGACCCCCAGACTTGGACAAAGTACCAACCTCGGCAGAGAAACTACCTATGGAGGATGTTCGACCCCCCCTAATCAGACCTCGGCAATCCTCCGTTCCAGGAAACGACAGTGCGAACCTCGGGGGGATGATTAAACCATCCTCGGAAGTGGGGGTATCCCTGAGAAAGATGACCCTCGGGAAACATACTCCTGTGATACTAGAGTAACCTCGGAATGTATGACAGGAGCAATTATGGAGCCTCTGACACATCCCCGACACGCCGCCCCCAGACACGTTCTGACACGCCACTTGCAGAGACACCCTAGTATGCCACTCTCGGGCTGCCTAGGCTCCTAGCCAAGCGGCCTATGATCGGCTCGGTGTCCCCTTGTTCCCCGAAGACGTGGATCGCATCCCACCGAACACGTGTCACGATCTGGGACGGCCACATGAGGAGAACTACTACTGTTCACTCCTCTATATATACTCGGTAAACACCCCAGGTAAAGTAGTAAAGCACGAGACACCATACTTCTCCACTCTCTATCACCTCCTAAGAACTGACTTGGGCGTCGGAGGCTCCTCCCTGGAAACACACTCCAGGGACCTCCTAACCTCTGTCTTCCAAACATTTCAGGTACCCTCCCCTAGGAAATCTCCTCCTCAGGCACTCTCTTCCACTGGAAGTCCCCCTCACTCCTACCATGTCACATGACAAAACTGCTGCTGGGCACCAGGAGGCCTGCCAAAGAGCCCATGGTGGCAGACCAAACAAGTAAAATGGAGAAGAACCCAAAAAGGAAGTTGAAGAAGTAAGGAGACACCTTAGGGCAAGAAGGCTAAGGTTTGAGGTCAGACAAGACACCAGGATTAAGGAAGTAAAGATAAGCCATAACACTAAGGAGCAAGAGCTAGGCACTAGTGCGGGAAAAGGAAAACAACTCTTTGAGGCCACTGCAAGGCTAAGACTAGTGAGGGGTGGCTCAAATGGTGCTAGAACCTGAGAGAGAAGACCCAAGAATAGAAGCTTAAGGGAGGGTCAACTTAAGGGATTCTTAGGCCTCAAACACCCTATCTTTAGGGGTGGGGGTGACCTTGAAGAAGCAAAGTATTGGCATTACCTTCTGGAGAAAATATTTGAGAGGATGGAAGTGAACTCACATCAAAAAGTGTTGTTGCCCACTTTTAAGCTAGAAGGGAGTGTGGAGCTCTGGTGGAGGGCTATTCATAGGGCCTACCAGAGAAAAAATTGAATGAAGGCCAAGAGTTGCAAGAAGGGTAATGAAATGGGCAGAATTCTTGCAAGTCTTTCAACAACAATATGTCAGTGAAGCATTGAAGGACTTGAAGTAGGTGGAGTTTGATTAGCTAGAGAATGGGAGCATGACAGTGTTGGAGTATGAACAGAAGTTACACAACCTCATCAGATATGCCCCACAGCATGATGGGCAAGAAAAGCTGAAGACCAAAAGGTTCCTTAGGGGACTTAGGCTAGAGTTCAAGCAAATCCTAAAGGCTATTGGAGCTAAAGAGTATCATGAGGTTGTGCAAAGGACTATATCTTTGGAACAGGAGTTGAAGGATCAAGAAACGATCACACTTGGTGGCTTTTAGGAGGGCTATTTGGTAGTGAAGAAAAGAATCCGAGAATAGCACACTCCACCTAAGGCAAGAAAGGAGAAGAAAAGAGAAAGTGGCTTTCAACAATATGGGCCTCGATGCTATACTTATGGCAAGTTCCATGCCCGCAAGCCTTGCTACAAGCTTACTAAAGGCTGCTTGAAGTGTGGTGCACAAGACCATTAGGTAGAGGACTATCCAATCAAGAAGGAGGAGAGAAAATTGGTTGGGAGGTTTAGTACCAACTAGTCTAAACCCTTTCCCATAGGCAATAAGGCACTGCAAGCTAAGGTAGAAACTGCTGGAGGGTTTAACCAACCCCAAGCCCTTAAGGGCTAGGTGCCTATTGCTGGGAGGGTCTTCCAAATTAAAGCACCCATGAGGGCTCATGAAGCAGAACCCAAAGAGAGGGTGCTTAAGCTAGGTCGAAAGAGGTTGACTAAGGAGGCACTAAAAAGTACACTTTACCTTAATGGAAAGTTAATTTCAGTCCTTTATGATACCAGTACTTCCATGTCTATTATTTCCTCTAAGTTAGTTAAGGAATTGAACTTAAAACTAATTACTTTATCTGAAATATACTTGGTAAGAACTGCTGGATATGAAGTTATGTTTGTTTGTCACATAGTGAAAGGATGTGAGGTTAGGCTTAGAAAGCTGAACTTGAGGCTAGATTTAGTGGTCTTGGAGACTAGTACATATGATGTGATACTAGGAATTGATTGGTTGAATGAGAACCAACAAAACATAAATTGTCAATCAAGGAGGCTAGCACCAACTAGCCAAGAAGCCATTAATGTTGAGCCCCCACCTTAGCTCATTAAGGGTTGGCAAGTACAAATAATAGACCACATTCCATTGTTGGCCCAGAAGGAATGCATAGGCTTAAATAGGGATGAAGCGGTTAGAGATCTAAGTAGGATTCCTATTATGAAGGAATTCCCTAAAGTATTTGTTAGTGTTGTGCCCAAAAGGCCAATCATGAGATGATTGTATTTTTACACATTGAGTCATGATAATTTATTAAGGCATTAATCAAGCAATTATGTTTGTTGTTTTATTTCTGCGTAACTTAACAAACATAATTGTAACCCTAGAATAATGATATTCTCAAATGTCCCTAGTCTAGTATTATTGTGGAGCGGGTAGCAATAATACATAACGACTAGCATATGTGGAGACTAATATGAGATATGTAGTCTACATATGGGTACAAGTTGGAGAACTTGTGTACTGGACCGACCCACCATGAGAACACTACATGGATCGTTATATGAGTGTCATAAGTGATTCTCATAGTGATCATGGTATATGTAGTCCTTCGACCTAAGATCATCACAGTTCCCTACATGTGAGTCACATACTTTGATACTTTCCTTTGTTGCTCATAACTGAGTGAACTTGAAGGAGGTCATTGGGTATGTCACATATCATGCGGAGGGATTTGTATGATCAAGATGGGATTTGTCCCTCCTATGTAACGGGAGTGATATCTTCGGGCCCCTTGATAGAGTGAGACTTAGAAAAATGCATGGCCATGCTCGGATGAGTTGATATACGATATCAATGTCATCAGTTTAAGTTGGTCTACTCGGTAATCAAGAAACCAAAGATTGGGCTATACGAGAGTGACACATTCCATGTCTCGTGCTTAGTCTTGATATCTTGGACAAAGGGACAATGGCATATATCGATGATGATCATAAAGGTTTAGTCGAATCATCGACAATCTTGTCACTTGGGTAGCAATGATGTGTTGCTAGACACCGCTCATTGCTTATGATCATAAATGTGATTTATGATCATTGCCAACGTGGTAAGAGCCTATTGGGTCGCACACATAGAGCTATTTGGATCATTAGAGTGCATGGGCTAATAATTTGGGTTTTGGTTTCACAATAATTTCGTATTAATAATGGGCCCAATAGTTGAGCCATTATTAAGCCCGAAATTAAAGCCTAATTGGATTAGGGCTTTGAAACCCATTAGGCCTGGAAGTTGAGTCTCACTATAAATACAACTTCTAGTGAGAAATTCGCAGGTCTCCTTGCCCTAGCCTCCCAAAAGGACAGCCGCACTCTTCTCTTGCAATTCCTTGGAGGACGCAAGCTAGCACTGCGAGCGCAAGAGAAACGCATCTGCCGGGACGTGGTGGAAGCGTGGTGATCCCGAGAGGCTCGTGTGGATACCATAGAGAGCTTGAACACGTCAACTGTTCAAGTTTTGTGATTCGACTCTACAGTTGAGTGAGAGATCTCAACCGAAAATTAGGTATGAAAATTTTTGAACACCCGGTTTACCCCGTTTCACTTGGATCCTGGAGGGTTTCGGTTAAATTCCGCTGCGCTGTTTGGCTCCCAAAACCCAACAGTGGTATCAGAGCTACTGGTGAAACCCTAAATCGGGATTGAGTGTTGAATCGCATGATGTTATGTGTTCGGTTGCTTTTCGGCCATGATTAATTAGATTGATTCATGATGCATGAAACCGGAACTCGTAATGAACATATGACATATATGAAGAAACGACACTAATTGGTTAATGAGATTAACCCGAAATTGAATAGTATGAGATACCTATATGGATTAGGATTCTTGCAATAGTTGCAAAAACCCTAGCTTTGTTCGGATTTGGCCTGTTCGGGCATCGAAAGTAAGGTATTTTTGGTCGCTCGAATGGAGAAGTCTCGGGTGCCTACTTGCTTGAAATAGAAGATTTCGAGCTAAGCAATTGTAAGACAATTTTTTACGCCAGGGGGACCGTCGTATGTGAAGCGCCACTTAAATAAAAACTGGTTAATCAACGTGCGTCAATTGGCATGCATTTTTGTTGAATGAGATTTGACATATGTTGATTGATGGTTGAAGCATGGTGCATGGTTATAGCCCTTGATTGGTTGTACTTGTAAATACGGCCTGCGAGTCGTGCCTTCTCTTGTTACTCTCATTGTACATTCTCTTCTCACCTTACTCCCCTTGAATGTAACTCGAGGTTTCTATTATTGATGTAATGGTACATTATGGGATCATCCAAGGTGGTATGTCCAAGGATCATCCAAGGTGGTATGTCCAAGGAGGTGACAACAAAAGGGCAACCAAGAAAGGAAGAGAAGGAGCTTGTGAAGACCCTTTTCTTTTCTTAGGCTTTTATGATATTCTCATTGGCTTGAGAATATCGCATAGTTTGGGCTATAACCATGTCACGTTTATTTCTTGTAAGCATGAGATGCATGTTTTATATTTGTATGTGATGCATGTATAAGACAACCGGAGATAACAAATTGGTGAGATCAAAAGAAAAATCCCTCAAACAAATATTAAGTCATTAAATGTGATGCCTTCCAAATGTTGGCACTCGTCAAGACTTTGATCAACATTAGGTGGGTTTGCCAAAGCAAAGCACCTATGTTCATCTTGGTAAGGCGCGATGGGATAATAGTGATATCCAAACTGCTAACTTTGGGTTCGACTTAACTAAGTCATCCTAATAGGATTAGGGACTTAGAGGCATAGAGTTGGGCTTAAGTTCATGAGATGAGCTTGGACAAGTGTTGTTCACCCAACTATCCAAGAGTTGCATGGGATGCAATTGGCAAGGAGTTGCCTACCTAAATAGCTGTAACTTGAGAGAAAAGCCAAAGCTGACTCAGGTTGTGGTCAAATATGGATCTTGGCCCACTAGAATACCTTAGCGCTGAGGTGTTCCGAAATAATATCGAGGGTTATTATTTTGAGGAAAATAGTGGGAGTATCGTTTAATAAAAGTCCTTATTAAATGAATTAAAATACATGACTCTTACACTGCATATTTACTGTTGTAGATAACCATGGCACAAAACACATCGACACTTTCGTTGCGATCGATCCTTGAGAAGGAAAAACTGAATGGGACCAACTTTCTCAAATGGTACCGAAACTTGAGGATAGTCCTCAAACAAGAGAGAAAGGCTTATGTCCTAGAGCAGCCCATTCTGAATGAGCCTGCTGCCACTGCTCCAAGAGCTGAAAGGGATGCTCACAAGAGGCATTCTGATGATGCTTTGGATGTTGCATGCCTCATGCTTATTACCATGGAATCTGAGCTTCAGAAGCAACATGAGAACATGGGGGCGTTCGATATGATCGAACATCTCAAAATGCTTTTCCAAGAGCAAGCTAGGCATGAGAGGTTTGAGACCTCTAAGGCATTGTTTCAGTGCAAGATGTCTGAGGGAAGTCCCGTGGGTCCTCATGTGCTCAAGATGATTGGGTACATTGAGAATCTTGAGAATTTGGGATTTGCTCTTCAGAAAGAGTTGGCTATTGATGTAGTCTTGCAATCGTTGCCTGAAAGCTACAGTCAGTTCGTCATGAACTATAACATGAATGACCTTGACAAGTCCCTCCCTGAATTGCTCAACATGTTGAGAACTGCTGAGCAAAACCTTAAGAAGGCTAAGCCCATTTTGATGGTTCAAAAGGGCAAGGGAAAGGGAAAAGCCAACAAGAAGAAGGATAAAGCTAATGGAAAGTCCAATGCTAATTCTTCTTCAGCTGCACTGAAACCAAAGGGTGGTGTGGCAAAGGAAGGGGAGTGCTTCCATTGTAAGCAACCTGGACACTGGAAGCGCAATTGCAAGCTCTATCTTGAAGAACTTGCTAAGGAAAAGGGAAGTAAGACTTCCACTTCAGGTATTTTTGTTATAGAAGGCTAACTTTTCTACTTCCTCATCTTGGGTATTGGATACTGGATGTGGATCTCACATTTGTGCAAATGTGCAGGATCTAAGTAGAAGTAGAAGATTGGCCCGAGGTGAAGTGGACCTACGTGTTGGAAATGGAGCAAGGGTTGCTGCCTTAGCCGTAGGGACTTATGTTCTCACTTTACCTAGTGGATTAGTTTTAGAATTAGACAACTGCTACTTTGTGCCTACTATTAGTAGAAATTTGATTTCTGTTTCTTGTTTGGACAAGAAAGGTTTTTCATTTATAATAAAGGACAAATGTTGTTCTATTTATTTGAATGAAATCTTTTATGGTAGTGCTCAACTTAGCAATGGGTTGTATGTTCTAGACCTCGAAGATCCAATCTATAATGTGAATACCAAGAAGGTCAGATTAAATGATTCAAACCCGACCTATCTCTGGCACTGTCGCTTGGGCCATATAAATGAGACCCGCATATCCAAGCTCCATAAGGATGGACTCTTGGACTCATTTGATTTTGAATCATATGAGACATGTGAGTCATGTTTGTTGGGCAAGATGACCAAAGCCCCATTCACAGGGCAAAGTGAAAGGGCTAATGACTTACTAGGACTCATACATAGTGATGTATGTGGCCCTATGTCTACACAAGCTAGAGGAGGTTTCCAATACTTCATTACTTTCACTGATGACTTCAGCAGATATGGCTATGTGTATCTTATGAGACACAAGTTAGAATCCTTTGAAAAGTTCAAAGAATTCAAGAATGAAGTAGAGAATCAACTCGGGAAGAGTATCAAAGTGCTTCGATCAGATCAAGGTGGAGAGTACTTGGATCGAGAATTCCTTGACTATCTGAAGGAGTGTGGTATAGTATCACAACTCACTCCACCAGGTACACCTCAATGGAATGGTGTATCTGAAAGGAGAAATCGAACTCTGTTAGACATGGTTCGCTCTATGATGAGTCAAGCTGACCTTCCAAACTCCTTTTGGGGACATGCTCTAGAGACAGCCGCTTTTACACTAAACCGAGTTCCATCTAAATCGGTTCAAAAGACACCATATGAGATATGGAGTGGGAGGCGTCCCAATTTGTCTTTTATGAAGATTTGGGGCTGTGACGCTTATGTGAAACGTCAATCCTCTGACAAACTAGGGCCCAAATCTAAAAAAATGCCTTTTTGTTGGGTATCCTAAAGAAACAAAGGGTTACTATTTCTACAATCCTTCTGAGCAAAAAGTGTTTGTTGCTCGAACTGGTGTCTTTTTAGAGAAAGAGTTTATCTCTAAAGAAACTAGTGGGAGGAAAGTAGAACTTGAAGAAATTCAAGAACAACAAGGAGACATCGAACCTGAAATGGAACCTGAACAGACACCACAAGATGTTGTGGTTCAAGAGTCTGTTCCTGTAGCACAGAGCCCACGTAGGTCTGGTAGGATTCGGCGTGAGCCTGAGAGATATGGATTTCTCATGACTCACACTGGTGATGTGATGCTCATGGATCAGGATGAGCCCACAACCTACCAACAAGCTATGTCGGGGCCTGACTCTGAGAAGTGGCTAGTGGCCATGAAATCCGAGATGGAATCCATGTATGAAAACCAAGTATGGACTTTGGTTGACCCACCTGAAGGGGTAAAACCCATAGGGTGCAAATGGGTTTTCAAGAAGAAAACTGACATGGATGGTAATGTGATTACCTTTAAGGGACGATTGGTTGCAAAAGGTTTCAAGCAAATTCATGGTATTGACTATGATGAAACTTTTTCACCAGTTGCTATGCTTAAATCCATCCAAATTTTGTTTGCTATTGCTGCACACTATGATTATGAGATATGGCAAATGGATGTCAAAACTGCATTCCTAAATGGAAAGCTACTTGAGGATGTGTACATGACACAACCTGAGGGTTTTGTCACTCCTGAGAATGCCAATAAAGTGTGCAAGTTGCAAAGGTCCATTTATGGACTGAAGCAAGCTTCTCGAAGTTGGAATCTTCATTTTGATGAAGCAATCAAAGAGTTTGGTTTTATCAAAAATGAAGATGAACCTTGTGTCTACAAGAAGGTTAGTGGGAGCGCTATTGTCTTCTTGGTGTTGTATGTAGATGACATACTACTCATCGGGAATGACATTCCTGAGCTACAGTCTGTGAAGACTTGGCTGGGGAAATGTTTCTCTATGAAGGACTTGGGTGAAGCAGCCTATGTGTTAGGCATCAGGATCTATAGAGATAGATCTAGAAAGCTTCTTGGCCTAAGTCAAAGTACATATATTGACAAGGTGCTAAAGAGGTTTAGCATGCAAGATTCCAAGAAAGGATTCTTGCCCATGTCACATGGTATAACTCTTTCTAGATCTCAGTGTCCGAGTACACCCGAGGAGAGAGAGCGCATGAGTAAGATTCCATATGCCTCAGCAATTGGATCTATCATGTATGCCATGATATGTACTCATCCCGATGTCTCATATGCCTTAAGCATGACGAGTAGGTACCAATCGAACCCCGGTGAGAGTCACTGGACAGCTGTTAAGAACATCCTTAAGTACTTACGAAGGACTAAGGATGCATTCTTGGTCTTTGGAGGTGAAGATGAGCTCGTTGTAAGGGGTTACACCGATGCAAGCTTCCAATCCGATAAGGATGATTTTAGATCGCAATCTGGTTATGTGTTTTGTATTGGTGGTGGTGCTGTGAGCTGGAAGAGTTCAAAGCAAGAGACAGTAGCTGACTCTACAACAGAATCTGAGTACATTGCCGCCTCTGATGCTACGAAGGAGGCAGTTTGGATCAAGAAGTTCATCACTGAACTTGGAGTGGTTCCAAGCATTGCCGACCCGATAGAGCTCTATTGTGACAACAATGGAGCAATCGCACAGGCTAAGGAACCTCGATCTCACCAGCGATCCAAACACATACTCCGACGCTATCATCTCATCAGGGAGATCATCGAGAGGGGTGATGTAAGGATATGCAGGACTTCGACAGACAGCAACATTGCTGATCCACTGACAAAGCCCCTTACGCAGCAGAAGCATGATAGCCATTCTAGGTCCATCGGTATTAGATACATGGATGATTGGCTTTTAGTGCAAGTGGGAGATTGTTAGTGTTGTGCCCAAAAGGCCAATCATGAGATGATTGTATTTTTGCACATTGAGTCATGATATTTTATTAAGGCATTAATCCAGCAATTATGTTTGTTGTTTTGTTTCTGCGTAACTTAACAAACATAATTGTAACCCTAGAATAATGATATTCTCAAATGTCCCTAGTCTAGTATTATTGTGGAGCGGGTTGCAATAATACATAATGACTAGCATATGTGGAGACTAATATGAGATATGTAGTCTGCATATGGGTACAAGTTGGAGAACTTGTGTACTGGACCGACCCACCATGAGAACACTACATGGATCGTTATATGAGTGTCATAAGTGATTCTCATAGTGATCATGGTATATGTAGTCCTTCGACCTAAGATCATCAAGGTTCCCTACATGTGAGTCACATACTTTGATACTTTCCTTTGTTGCTCGTAACTGAGTGAACTTGAAGGAGGTCATTGGGTATGTCACATATCATGCGGAGGGATTTGTATGATCAAGATGGGATTTGTCCCTCCTATGTAACGGGAGTGATATCTTCGGGCCCCTTGATAGAGTAAGACTTAGAAAAATGCATGGCCATGCTCGGATGAGTTGATATACGATATCAATGTCATCAGTTTAAGTTGGTCTACTCGGTAATCAAGAAACCAAAGATTGGGCTATACGAGAGTGACACATTCCATGTCTCGTGCTTAGTCTTGATATCTTGGACAAAGGGACAATGGCATATATCGGTGATGATCATAAAGGTTTAGTCGAATCATTGACAATCTTGTCACTTGGGTAGCAATGATGTGTTGCTAGACACCGCTCATTGCTTATGATCATAAATGTGATTTATGATCATTGCCAACGTGATAAGAGCCTATTGGGTCACACACATAGAGCTATTTGGATCATTAGAGTGCATGGGCTAATAATTTAGGTTTTGGTTTCACAATAATTTCATATTAATAATGGGCCCAATAGTTGAGCCATTATTAAGCCTGAAATTAAAGCCTAATTGGATTAGAGCTTTAAAACCCATTAGGCCTGGAAGTTGAGTCTCACTATAAATACAACTTCTACTGAGAAATTTATAGGTCTCCTTGCCCTAGCCTCCAAAAAGGACAACCGCACTCTTCTCTTGCAATTCCTTGGAGGACGCAAGCTAGCACTGCGAGCGCAAGAGAAACTCATCTGCTGGGACGCGGTGGAAGCGTGGTGATCCCGAGAGGCTCCTGTGGATACCATAGAGAGCTTGAACACGTCAACTATTCAAGTTTTGTGATTCGACTCTATAGTTGAGTGCGAGATCTCAACCGAAAATTAGGTATGAAAATTTTCGAACACCCAGTTTACCCTGCTTCACTTGGATCTTGGAGGGTTTTGGTTAAATTCCGCTACGCTGTTTGGCTCCCGAAACCCAACAGTATTCCCCTTAGAACTACTTGGACTCCCTCCTGCAACAAAGGTTGAGTTTGAAATCAAGTTGATACTAGGAGCTAATCCTGTGTCTATAGCCCCATACAAAATGGCCATTCCTAAAATGCAAGAGTTGAAGAAGCAACTAGATGAGTTGCAAGAAAAATGTTTCAATAGGCTTAGTGTGTCGCCTTGGGGGGCACCTGTGTTGTTTGTCAAGAAGAAAAATGGAACCTTAAGGTTATGCATAGACTACCGAAAGCTCATTGCATTAACCATCAAGAATAAGTACCGCCTCCTTAGGATTGAAGATCTCTTAGATCAATTAAAGGGAGCTAAAGTGTTTTCTACGTTAAATCTTAGGTCAGGGTACTTCCAATCGAGGGTTAAGGAGGAAGACATACCTAAAACTGCTTTCAAAACTAGGTATGGTCATTTTAAGTACACTGTAATGCCATTTGGCCTGACAAATGACCCAGCCTTCATAATGAATCTTATGCAAAGGGTGTTTAAGGCCTACTTGGATCAACTTGTTGTAGTGTTTATAGATGACATACTAGTGTACTCAAAAGATGAGGAAACCCACCAAGTGCATCTGAGATTGGTGCTTAACTTGCTTAAGAAGCATGAGCTGCATGGGAAGCTAAGCAAGTGCAACTTTTGGACCACTGAGGTGGAGTTCCTAGCCCATGTGATCAGTGATCAAGGGTTTGTTGTAGACCCTAGGAAAATTAGGGCAATCTTGGATTGGAAGCAACCCAAAATTATAAGAAAAGTCAGGAGTTTCTTGGGGTTAGCTGGCTATTATAAGAGATTTGTGCATAAGTTTTCTATAATAGTTGCTCCACTTACCTGCTTGACCAGGAAGGATCAAAAGTTTAAGTTGTGTGATAAATGTGAACAAAGCTTCCAAGAGTTGAGGAGTAGACTAACTACATCTCTTGTCATGATGTTGCTTGATCCAACTAAGGCCTATAAGGTGTACACTGATGCCTCCCAAATGGGGTTAGGTTGTGTACTAATGCAGGATCGATAGGTAATGTCTTATGGCTTAAGACAACACAGACCACTTTAAAGAAATTACCAATGCATGACTTGGAAGTAGCAGCAGTAGTCTTCGCACTTAAGTAATGGTGGCATTATTTGCTAGGGAATAGGTTCCAGATTTATACAGATCACAAGAGCCTAAAGTACCTTTTCACACAAAAAGACTTGAGCATGAGGCAAAGGAGGTGGGTAGAGTACCTGAAGGATTTTGATTATGTGATAGAGTACACTACTGGCAAAGCAAATGTTGTGGTAGATGCCTTAAGCAGGAAATATACTGGGGTACTCAAAGCTGGTGAAGAATGGCCTAAAGTAGAAAATTACAGGTTGGTTTAGCTAGCACACCAATGGAATGAATAGGAGTTGAATCAAATTAGTTTGCCAACCATTAAGCCTGAATAAAAGTCATAATTAAGTTAGCCCAAGAGAATGATGAACGTCTTGCTAGGGTATCAAGGCAAGAAAAGGGAAAACTATTTGAAGGATTCTTTTTTAGGTAGGAATTGTTGTACTTCCAAAATATACTATATGTGCCTGAACAAGGTGAACTCAGACAACAAATTTTGGAAGAAGCCTAAGCTAGCAAGCTAAGTATAAACAAATGAGCTAACATGATGTATCATACCTTAAGGGGATACTTCTGGTCACCACACATAAATAGGGATATTGGAGCCTTTGTAGCAAGATGTGAAGTATGCCAACAAGTGAAGATAGAGCTCTAGAAACATGGTGGCAAGCTTCAGACCTTGCCTATCCCTAAAAGAAAGTAGGGCTTTATAGCTTTGGACTTTGTGATGAGGATGCCACTGACTCGGGGAAAACAAAATGCTATGTCAGTCATAGTGGACAGACTGACTAAGTCAGCACACTTTCTACCTATGAACCTTACTGATTCCTTAGATAGGCTTGCTAAGCTATACATCAAGGAGGTGGTAAGGCTACATGGTGTACTCGAGGACATTGTATCAAACATAGACCCTAGGTTTGTCTCCAGCTTCTGGAAGTCCTTACACCATGCTTTGGGTACTCAACTCAAGTTCAATTTAGCTTACCACGCATAGATAGATGGGCAAACTAAAAACACTATTCAAGTTTTGGAATACATGTTAAAATGTTGTGTGATGGACTACCAAGAAGAGTGGGATCAAAATCTACCCTTGATAGAGGTGCATAACCCCCCATTGCTGGTATGAGCCAGGAGATAAACTGGATTTGGGACCAAAACTAGTGAGGGATATCATTAGGAAGATCAAATGAATCCAGGAAAAGATCAAAGCTTCAAATGGCCGCCATGACTCATCTGCAAATTTGAAGAAAAGAAGAGACTTGGAGTTCCAAGAAGGTGACTAGGTGTGGTTGAAAGTATCACCCATGAGAGGGGTTGTGATATTTGGGAAGAAGGGCAAGCTAGGCCCAAGGTATGTAGGACCATACCAAATTATGGCTAGGATAAATAAAGTGGCTTATAAGCGAAACCTGCCTCCTAAGTTAGGACACATCCAACGCACTTTCCATGTAAGCATTCTTAAGAAGTATGTTCCCAAATCTAAACAAGTAGTTCTACCCACTGAGGCACCCATCACTCTTAACCTATCATATGAGGAAACACCACTCCAAGTGTTAGCTAGAAACACAGGGAAGTTGAGGAATAGGTTGGTTCCTATGATGAAGGTCCAATGGACTAATCACACTGCTAAGGAGGCAACATGGGAAGTGGAGACAACATGGGAAGTAGAGTCTGAAATGTTAAGATTTTATCCTAGAGTCTTCCCAAGACTGCTGAGAAATTTGGAGGACTAAATTTCCTAAAGAGAGGAGATTGTTATGCCCCTCAGATTCACATAATTTAGGCCATAGGGTAGAAGGTTTGGAGAGGCATTGTGACATGGGAGACCTAGAAGTGAAGTCTTGAGCTTGAAAAGTGAAGTTCAAGGAATACCACCAAGGGTGTATTAATGGTAGGCTTACCTGAGACCATTTTTTACCTAACTGAAACATAAGGAAGTTTTAGCACTGAGCAAAGGTTGAGGATTCAATTAAAAAAGATAATCAAGTGACTAATTGTTGAGGAATCTTTTGTTTAAGGGGTAGGTGGATTCATGCAAGAAAAAGACTTACCTAGGCTAGGGTTTAGCCAATTTTGGTGCCAAATGGCTTGGCCGGATGCCATGCATGTTAGTATTTGTGCCCAAAACCCAATCATGAGATGATTGTATTTTGCACATTGAGTCATGATATTTTATTAAGGCATTAATCCAGTAATTATTTTTGTTGTTTTGTTTCTGTCTAACATGATAAACATATTTATAACCCTAGAATAATGATAATCTTAAATGTCCCTGGTCTAATATTATCATGGAGCAAGTTACGATAATACATAACGACTAGCATATGTGGAGATTAATATCATATATGTAGTTTACATATGGGTACAAGTTGGACAACTTGTGTATTGGACCAACCCACCATGAGAATGCTACGTCAATTGTTATATGAGTATCATAAGTGATTGTCATAATGATCATGGTATATGTGGTCCTTTGACCTAACATCATCAAGGATCTCTACATATGAGTCACATACTTTGATACATCCCTTTGTCGCTCATAATTGAGTGAACTTGAAGGAAGTCAATGGGTATGCCACATATCATGTAGAGGGTTTTTGATGATCAAGATGGGATTTGTCCCCCCTATGTAACGGAAGTGATATCTTCGGGCCTCTTGATAGAGTGAAACTAAGAAAATGCATGGACATGCTCGGATAAATTGATATATGATATCAATGTCATCAGTTTAAGTTAGTATACCCGGTAATCAAGAAACCAAAGATTTGGCTGTACGGGAGTGGCACATTCGATGTCTCATGCTTGGTCTTGATAACTTGGACAAAGGGACAATGGCATATATGGATAATGGTCATAAAGGTTTAGTTGAATCACTGGCAATCTTGTCACTTGGGTAGCAATGATGTGTTGCTAGACACCGTTCATTGCTTATGATCATAAATGTGGTTTATGATCGTTGCCAATGTGGTAAAAGCCTATTGAGTCACACACATAAAGCCTATTTAGATTTTTTTAGTGCGTGGGCTAATTTATTTGGGTTATGGTTTCATGATAGTTTTGTCTTAATAATTGGCCCAAAAGTTGAGCCATTATTAATCCCAAAATTAAAGCATAATTGGATTAGGGCTTTGAAACCCATTTGGCTTCGAAGTTAAGTCTCAATATAAATACATCATATAGTGAAAAATTTGAAGCTCTTGCCCTAGTCTCTAAAAAGTGATGGCCGCACTCTTCTATTTCAATTCCTTGGATGACACAAGCTAGCACTGCGGGCGCAAGGGAAATGCATCTGCCGGGACATGGTGGAGACATGGTAATCCTGAGAGGCTTGTGTGGATACCATAGAGAGCTTGAACGCTTCAACTGTTCAGGTTTTGTGATTTGAGTTAACAGTTGGGTGAAAGATTTCAACCGAAATTAGGTATGAAAATTTTTTAACATCTGGGTTACCCCATTTCACTTGGATCCTAGAGGGTTTCAGTTATATTCCACTATGTTTGTTTGGCTCCCGTAACCCTACAATGAGGCTCTTCGGCAAAGTTCCAAGGGAGCCTTTTTGGACCTTCACCGAGGACATGGCTAGGGGATTTATGATGAATGGTATTTTTTAATCCCTAATGGAATCTTGTCTAAATGAAGAAATTCTTGCTGCTCGAATGACCGAGCACGCAGCTTAGATATTTTCTTTCACTTGGTGTTAAGAAAAAAATTTCCTGCCCAAGTTTTTACATCATTCTCAGTATTTTCTCTTCTTTTCTATAGATGATTACCTTTGGAGCATATTTTCAAGCATGGTTAGCAAAACAGACCTCTGTCCAAAGTCAGTCAGAGGAAAATTTGGCCAAGGCCAAAAAAGCTTTGGCGAGTAGTTGACTCAAGTTCGGAGAACTCAGCAAAATTACCAAGGAATGGCTGGCAAAACTATAGTAGGAATTGACAGAGAGTAAGTAGGCCCCCCTTGATGATTATTCCTTCAGGGTCACTGACCTTGGAGCAAAATTGATGGAGCAGAATTCCTCAATGGACGCCATTTTGAAGGAGAAGCAAGAATTGGGTTCTGAGGTTGCTTGAGCCTTTTTGGAGAAGTCTCAGCTTCTTATCGTGGTTGACCAACTAAAGAAATGGAAGAAGAAGAAAAAGAAGGAACTAGAGGTCTTGAAGGTGAAGAAGGCAAAAGCCGATGAAATGACCAAGACCTCTTTCCTGGGCAATTTTTGGCTAGTTTGCCATCAAGTTCTTTCCCATTATCTTGATATTGATATATCTTTTCTTCAAGAACTTGATATGCTCAAGGGTCCTTCCTCGAAATAGTTGTAGAGGGAGTTTCTAAACCTTTCTGAAACACCTCTAGAGCTTGTAGAAGACGTCGATGCCAAAGAGTCCCAAGGAGATGAGGAGGATGAGTAGTTTTAGGGACCCATGTACCTTCTTTCTTTTTTGTACTCTTCCTCCTTTGGTTTGATGAAATGCCTTTTGTTTTCAAGTTTTTGTTCAAAATTTCATCTAAGTTCACAAAAAGCATCAATACTTTTAGTTGGCTAACAACCTTCGGCACTTTCACCATCTTTGGCATATACATTCGGTCAAGTCACATTATCGCCATCTTTTTCCAAAGTGTTTAAACACACCTACTACATTCGGGAATGTTTTTTCATCTTTGGAAAAAAGGTTAATACATCCATCATCTTCGGCAAAGTGTTTAATCAAATCATGCATTTGCCATTTTTGGTAAAATGTTTAATCAGATAACACCTTTATGACCTTCAGTGAAATGTTTAGGGCATTATGTTTGGCAAATATTCACTTTACCATCTTTAGTTAACGCTTAGGGAGACTAATATGAGATATGTAGTTTACATATAGGTACAAGTTGGAGAACTTGTGTACTGGACCAACCCACCATGTGTTATGGCCCTTGTAGGGGCAGGTGCAGTTGAGGAAGGTAAAGTGTTTTAAATTAAGTTTAGAAGCTTAATTTAAGTTTACATATCAAGAATAGAGAAGTTTAGCAAAGTTCACTAAGTTCCGAGAAGAATAAGCACTGAACAAAGTTCAAGGGCAAAATGGTAATTTTGCATCCTGAATAGCCAGGACGAGTCCCGAGTATTTTAAAATGAATTTTTAGAACTTAACTCTCAACCTTAACTCAAACTTGAAAAATAGACAAGAATTTAATCAAGAACTACTAAGTTACAAAGATGGGGGACCTAATTGCATTAAACTTGAAACCTTGATGATCTTGATGCTAAGTGAGGGTTTAAGAAGGGAAAGAGAAGGGGAGGCTGCCATAATCACGTTCTTAACCTTCCCTCACTCATTTCTCTCTCAAATTAAGCTTGGAATCAAGTGATCTTGGTGTCAAGAGGTGCAATTCAAGGTGGTTAAGTTTGGAGAAGTGATTTTCAAGCTTGGAATCATGTTTTTGAAGCTTGGAAGGGTGTTTTTCTCCATCCCCTATTTTTGAACGAGGTAAGAGTTGTGTTCTTGATTGAATTCATGCTATTTAGTTAGTTTGAAGCTTGGGTTTTGGTTAGAGAATGTAATTTTGATGTTTAGTGCCATTGTTTTGATTGGAATTTAGGTAGAACTTTGGTGAGCTTGGTTGAATAAAAAGAGGCTTGATTCGTGCTTGTTTCTTGGAAGTTAAGGTAAGGGAGTTGTGTTTTTAAGTTCATGGAATGCCATTAGCTTGGATTTGCTTGAGAAATTTGAGTGGTTTTAGCTAAGGCATTAAGGAAATGTTTTGGTTGAATTATGGTGGACTAGAGGAATTGGGAGGATTGGATTGATGTTACAAGACATCATAGCTTACCTTTTGATAGTTGGTTATGTTCTATGCAACATGTACTATGTGTGTATGAAATTTGGAGGCATTCCATGCATGTTTGATATGTGTGGGAAGTGTCCAAAGTTCATAGCAGCAAAATCTAGGTTTTCTGGGCATTTTGCAGGTTTGGTGTCGCGTCGCCAATCCAGAAAAATATCCCAGAACGTCGCCACGGTTGGCAACGCGTCGCCGAGATAGCTTTTGACACCCGATTTTGTTTTCAGCATAACTTTTTGCTCGGGTGTCCGATTGAGGTGATTCAAGATTCCACGTGAAGCTAAGAGGGAGTACTATCACCTCAATGTTTTAAAAACACTTAAATTGTCCTAGTTTTAGATTTATATTAACTCAAAGTGAAGGCAAGTTTTTAAGGAAACTATGTTGCAAAAGAACATAATTAGCTACCACTAGCTCAAGTGAGAGGTTTAGAACCCTTGTTGGCCTAGCCGTGCCATAGCCACGAGGTCACAAAGCGAAACCTTGTTCATCTAGTCTACATCAACGAGGCCCTGCGGCCTAGTCTACAAAGTCCCACCATAATTCCCCTGCATAACAACTATGGGAAGGCTACATGATCATTTACAGTAAGCTTCGGCTTGGTAGGAGCGGGTTTGAACTCACTAGGCACGGAGTAATACTCCGTGGGGAGGACTACTTGAGGAGAGGTCTTTGACCTAGTTATATATGCATATATAATAGCACCCTCGTGCTGTGTGAGCTCGCAGCAAGAGTCCTAGGGTTTTCTTGCAGGTACATTGAAGACCCCTTACTGAGAATTGTCGAATTCTCACTCCCTGGATTTGTTATGCAGAGTCTGAAGTTGCTGGACCGGATAATCGCTGAGGATTATCTCGGTAGTACTCTTTTGTGCGTACAAGTACGGCAGTTGAGAATCATTATGATTCTAGTCTACATAAGTGCTTAGTTGGTTTGTTGGTCAGGTAGAAGTACTAACTAGTTTCTTCCTTTGGCTGCAGAGCCTAGTAGTACTTGGCAGAAGACTTTTGAGACTCGCCACTGGGACGTGTGTCCAAGGTGGGAGCTAGGGTAAAGAGATCTTGGTAAAGTCTTGTATTTTGATACAGTACTTTGGTTTGCCTCCATAGTCTATGTTATGAGGAGTCCTTGACTCCAGGATTGCTCTTGGTTGAGGGAATTAGTTGCCTTATGTATGAATGCTTTCACGAGTTGTTTATGTGTAGTAAACCCACACAAATGTTGATTTTTTGTATGCTTTGGCTATTTGTACTCATTTTGTGTAGAAATTACTTGGCCAAGTTAATGTTTTAATGTTTATGGTTTTAATAAACCAAGTCAAAGCATAAGAGCATGCATATTGCATATTCTAGGTTAATCAACTAGTAGCATGGGATTTAATCCGCACACATACACAACTAGCCAATTGCAATCCACCGTGAGACCAACTCTCACAGGGCTTCCTGGGCAAGGGCACGGGCGGTCGTGTCAGTTTTTGGTATCAGAGCTTAGGAATCATTTCATAGATATTGGAGGCTAAGACTGAGATCTAGTTTGGAATGTCCAAGCGCTAGGAAGTTAGTACTGACCAACATCTGGGGAATGTTGTCTGGCTGTGGTTGTAGGTTGCCATGGTTGACACTAGGTCTGGAACTTCAAGGGGAACTAGGGAACCTGGTGAGGGTTCTAGTGACCCAGTTGTGGTGAAGCTGGATGAGATATCCAGGGTGTTACAGGGGTTAACAGAAACTATGGCCCAAGTGGCACAGGGTATGAACACCCTTGTGACAGAGATGTTCAGGGATTATGAGGATAGAGGTGCTGTTCAGGAGGAGGATGAACCACAACAGGAGCAAGAAAGGCATGCTGAACAACAACAAGTGCCTAGAGCTTAGGAACGCAGAAATCAGGTTCATGAGGAGGAAGAGGAACCAGAGATGATGGAGGCTCCAAGGAGGGGAGACACTCCACATCAAATGAGATTGTTGGAGAAGTTCAAGACTGTTGATCCACTGAGCTTTGATGGGACAGGTGATCCTGACAGAGCAGAGGACTGGTTGTCCAGGATGAACAGACTTTTCATTTGTGGTGGTTATGAGTCAGAGTAGAAGATGATTTTGGTGCCTTTCTTTTTTAGGGGGAGAGCCAGTTTATGATGGGATGATGTGATGGAGTTGCTGAGGGAAAGTAATGGTGCTCGCCCAGAGCACAAGAAAAAGGTGCTCAAGTGGTCAGACTTCGAGAAGAAGTTTAGACAGGAGTATAGCAGTGAAGCTGCACAAGATCAAAGGAGGATCCAATTTGAGAATCTGACACAGGGAGAGATGTCAGTACGAGAGTACGAGCAGCGTTACAATTCTCTTATCTGGTATGCTCCATATATGATGGGAAATGATGAAATGAAAGCTAAGAAGTTTTTCCAAGGTCTGAAACCTGTACTCAGGAGATATTTGGCAATAGTTGATATCAAGAGTTATCGCCAGGTGGTTCAGAAGGCGTTGGCCTTATAGAGGGAATTTGAAGATTCCAAGACATCTATGAAAAAGGTAGAGGTTGGACCAGCCAACTTAGGAAAGAGTGCCAGGAAGCGACCAATGGTGGGGAACCAAGATCCATCCAAGAGAAGGAGGATGGGTTTATGTCCTAGATGCAGACGGTTTCATGGTGGAAGACCGTGTACTCTGGGGACAGATGCGTGTAATATCTATGGGCAGAGAGGGCATTGGGCGAGAGAATGCCCAAGGGTTCGACCAGTGACAGGTCCGCCTCAAACTTTACCTCCAGTACCGCTTGCCATTGGGAATCGGCCTAGAGTAGCCGCAACAGCAGTTGAGCCGAGAGTTTTTGCTCTGACGAGTCAGGTGGCCAGAGAACCGCTCGTCGTTCGAGGTAATTTTACTTTTCAGAACGGTAGTGTTAGAGTGCTTTTTGATACGGGAGCTACTTTTTCAGTGATATCTTCTACCTTGGTAGATAAGCTTAGTTTGCAGCGTGAAATTTCGGGTGAGTTGAGGCTTATCAGGACTGCAGGGAGGGGTTTTATTGTGACCAATAAGATGGTTACTAGGTATCCCTTGCAATTAGGTGATCATGATTTTTGCTATGAGTTATGGGTGATAGAACTGAGGTCATATTATCTAGTGTTCGGAATGGATTGGTTGAGTAAGCATAAGGCACAAATCGACTGTGCAAATCACTCAGTTGACATTACTGATGCTCAAGGAGCTAGGGTGACTTGCACAGGAGGGTTGGCATCTAGTGCTAAGAGTTTACACCTTAGACTTATAGATACCATCCCCATAGTTGGTGAAGAAGAGTATTTTTCGTTGAATGGAGTGGCTATAGAAGAGGAATTGGGGAGAATTCCTATAGCTAATCAGTTTCCTGAGGTGTTTCCAGTAGAGCTACCTGGGTTACCACCTAAAAAAGATACTGAGTTTGCAATCCATCTGCAACCAGGGGTTGAACCTATTTCCATACCACCTTATAGGATGTCAGCTCTTGAGATGGATGAATTAAAGAAGCAGTTGAAGGAACTGCTAGGGAAAGGCTTTATAAGGCCTAGTGTATCACCGTGGGGAACTCTAGTGTTATTTGTGAAGAAGAAAGATGGAAATTTCAGATTGTGCATTGATTATAGGAAGTTAAATGCAGTAACAGTTAAGAAAAAGTATCCACTTCCTAGAATTGATGATTTGTTTGACAGACTCAGGGGAGCAAAGGTGTTTTCTAGAATTGATCTTCGGTCTGGGTATTTTCATATCAGAGTTAAGGAGGAAGATATTCCAAAGACTGCTTTCAGAACGAGGTATGGACACTATGAATATACGGTTATGCCTTTTGGTGTGACGAATGCTCCAGCAGTATTTATGGAAGCCATGAACCGGATCTTTAAGCCATTTTTGGATCAGTTTGTTGAAGTCTTCATCGATGACATTCTGGTATATTCACAGTCTACAGCAGAGCATGAGGAGCACCTTAGAACAGTTTTGCAAGTGCTGAAGGATAATCAGTACTATGCAAAGTTGTCTAAGTGTGAGTTTTGGTCCGAGAAGATTCAGTTTTTAGAACATATCATCAGTGCTCAAGGGTTTTCAGTTGATCCTAAAAAGGTTCAAGCGGTAGTTGAGTGGAAGAGACCGACTACAGTTACAGAGGTTAGGAGTTTCTTGGGTTGGCAGGTTACTACAAACGTTTTATAGAGAAATTCTCCGTGATAGCTACACTGTTGACAGCATTGACTAAAAAGACTCAGAAGTTTGAGTGGACACCAAAGTGTGAAGAACCTTACATGAAGTTGAAGGAAAAGTTGACTAGTGCACCTATACTTGTCTTGCCTGATCCAGACAGAGCCTTTACAGTTTATACAGATGCATATGGTTCAGGTTTGGGATGTGTGTTGATGCAGGACAGTAAGGTGATTGCTTATGGTTCGAGACAGCTGAGGCCTAATGAATTGAACTATCCTGTTCATGATCTTGAGCTGGCAGCAGTGATTTTTTCACTGAAGTTATGGAGGCATTATTTGATGGGGAGGTCGTTCAGAATCTTCACCGATCACAAGAGTTTGAAATATTTATTTACCCAGAAGGATCTGAACATGAGACAGCGGCAATGGATTGAATACATCAAAGATTATGATTGTTCGATTGAGTACTGTGCTGGTAAAGGAAATGTGGTAGCAGATGCTTTGAGCCAAAAGTGCACAGGAGTGATCTTATCCAAGGATCAGGCTACGGATTCCTCTGAAGGAGTATTGAGGGACTGTTTCTTAGCTTTGCATAAATTATGGCAAAGTCGAGAAAAATCCCTAGTCTACGTTTTGGAAGTTCAGTCAGCTTGGTTAGTCAGAGTCAGAGAAGCTCAGTTAAAGGATCCGTTACTGAAGAAGATTTCAGGTGAAGCTAAGTCTGGTACTGTGAAGAAGGAATTCAGATACAAGGATGGAATACTGCATTATGGAGATCGACTTTATGTACCGAATATTGAGGGACTTAGGCAACAAGTCCTACAGGAGGCACATAGCAGCACTTTGAGTATCCACCCTGGTGTTAGTAAGATGTATCAAGATCTGAAGACACATTTTTGGTGGCCAGCTTTGAAGAGAGATGTACGAGGACAAGTGGCAAAGTGTTTGACATGCCAGATGATTAAAGCTGAACATCAGAAACCAGTAGGCACACTTCAGAGTTTACCTCTGCCAGTGAGGAAGTGGGGATCCATTACTATGGATTTCCTAGTGGGGTTGCCGAATACCCAGAGTCAACATGATGCTATATGGGTAGTGGTTGACAGACTGACAAAGTCAGCACACTTCAAACCAATTAGAATCACTTATACATTAGAGAA